>PYDT01000050.1:0-58094 GCA_004837865.1 Musa balbisiana
CGGCAACTTCATGATTGTATTCCAGGCAGAACACCAACCCTATGCACCATTCACATGTTAGTGTAGCTGTGTATTCGCGGCTCCCTTATTCAGTGCTATGCAATGGTTCCGTGGGTAACCTCTAGTTTTATCGGGAAACACTGAAAACGAATCTGCTACCGCAGTTACAGATTCGGTCAAGAGGAAAGACTTATATACGTAGCTGCTCATGGTTATTTTGGCCGATGAGCTTCCAATATGCTGTTTTATTTTCAACAACTCTCGTATCTTTACATTTCCTTCTTTGCTGCTGGCCTGTAATTGGTATCTGTTCACTGCGTGAGGTTTACACCATGGCTTTCAACCTAACTGGGTTCAATTTCAACCAATCCGTATTGACAGTCATTGTCGTGTCATAACCACTTGGTCTGACTATCATCAACCGTTCTAACCCTTTTGGTATTGAAGTAATCATAACGTAATGCTCACAACTTCCCTCTAGACCTAGCTGCTGGCGAAGTTTCATCTACCATGGATACCGTTTTTGTCTTAGTGAATACAATCGTTGAAACAAGTACACTACCCCTGTCTTTCTTTAGAGAACATTGGGTATTGCTACTTTGTTTGATAGCTTTATTTTTTTTTTTCACAAAAAATTTATTTTTCAAGTTCAATTTGTTTTTTATAGTTAATGTATATTTTATTATTTTTTATATTTGAAATATGAAAATGTTTCTTTTTGTTTTTTTATTTAATATTAAAAGTTTTATTTATATTAAAATGAACTTTAAATTAACTAACGACGAGATTTATAATCGTTTCTTGCCTGTCTCGCAAAAGAGAAGTAGCGCGAATTCTCCAATTTGTGGACCCTACATACGCTCTGTTATATAAATAGTAAAGTTCCTTTCCATTATGACTACGATTGTATGTGCCAATCATTGTGGGTAAATGGTAGATGCCCGAGACCATTTACTATATTTCTTTTCTCCTCCCCATGTTGAGTTTTTCCATTGTTTTTCCGATAATGGTTAGCTACAAAGGAGTTTTTTTAGCGAACTTGTCATGTCCAGTGTCTTACTCCTTTTTTTTCCATTTTTTTTATTTTAAGATTGGGCCATCTATGTCCCATATCTGATCTAGTTAAGTCTGGCGGTGACGAATAAATACCACTATGAATGGACAAAAGATAAATCCCTTTAGCTAGAAAAGGGGGGGCTGTAGCCAAGTGATCAGGGCATGATTGTGCATCCACCATGCGCGGGTTCCATTCCCGTCGTTCGCCCATCCATTTTTTTTCAATTCAAAAAATTCTATTTTCAATATTCATTTACGGCGACGAAATAAAACTATCACTATATTTGTTTCCTTTTCTACTTCTTCTTCCAAGCGCGGATAAACCCCAGGGGTTGTGGGTTTTTTTCCTACCGAATTGGGGCTCTCCCCTCCCCCCCCAGGGGAATTGGTCTACAAGGTTCATCACTACTCCCTTACTACAGGACGCTTACCTAGCCAACACTTAATTCCGGCTCTACCCAAACTTTTTTGGTTCACCCGAACATTACCCCTTTCCGACTGTTTGCTGAGCGTTTTTTGGATATCAACCGGACCCCCCAGATGTACATCTTAATGTGGCCGATTTACCCCCTCTTTTGCAATCAGTTTCGCTACAGCAAACACCTTCCTGCTTAGCTAATTGTCCACCCTTGTCCAAGTGGTGATTTCTATGTATGTAGTGCCGTGCCAAGGGCCGATACGGTTTGAAGTAGATTCTTCTTTTTATCAATAAAAACCCCGTCCCAAACTGTACAGCTTCTTCCAAAGCATCGGCTTCTAGATGTATTGATGATATCTAGCACAGATGGTCTTATATAAACGTAGGATGAAGTACGCACATGAGTGGATTATAGGAAATCCAAATCTGCTGATCACTCATGTTATTCTTCTACAATTCCTAGTCCTCCCCGTTCCGTCATCTGGCTATGTTCTTCATGTCGCCTCGCAGATACCGAATGACTCTAGAATTACGTCGATACTTTTCCACATAGTCGGGAACGTAGGAGACTCTTCTCCTTTTCTTTTTGTTTTCCCCCCGGGGGATCTTAATTACACCGACTGGCTTAGCGTGCAAGTTTCGCCTCTGCCCATCAAATTAATGTGAATAACCCGTCCTCTCTCTTGAAACAAGGGGCGCGTTCCGTTTCTTGCGTGCTTCAACAATTTTGTCTTCTCCATATGCCCAAATATATCTAGAGTCATATTTTCTTATGAGGAACTACTGAACTCATCACTTGCTGCCGTTACTCAACAGTTTTCTGTGAGGTGAAAAAAGCCCGTAGAGGTACCTCAAGTGGATCAGTGATCGATTCTGGTTTCGTCCGTAAACCTAATTGGTTACTTCCAATTACGTAAATCAATAGTTCAAACCCGCCTCAGCGAGGTGGGCATTCCCATTGATATAGAACGTCTGTACCAGAAAAAATGGTATCACACCAATTATAGCCCCTCTGGGATGTAAAATATATCTCTTCTACCACACCCCATAGTGTATGAGAGCAATGTATGCATTCGATTAGTCGTATTCTATTGTTACGATTCTAACCAGATATGTCTTTTTTCCATTCCGTCGAAAATCGATTTTACGGTAACGACCTTATACCTCCCCCTCTATGCGTGCGGTAATGTTCCTCTGGCATTACGAACTTTTACTCCAACGTGCTGCCATAGATCAAATTATTCGTGGATTGGATGTCACTTTACTGGTTACGGCTCCATTGCGTGTCTCGGGTAGAAGTTTGTATAATGTATCGCCGGTATTAAGTATTTTTTGCTTTAAGTTCATTTCTTTCTCTATAGAGGTGATAGAATGAACCCGGTTGAAGCGTAATGATCATCCGTCGGTAATGCATTGGTAGGGGTTGGCCCATAGTAGTCCCATTCTTCTACCCTTCCCGGGAGTCGAGGACTATTCCTAGCTATTACCTGACATACCAAGAAGAAGTTCTACCCATGCGGGTGGGGGTATTTCTGCCTAGTTGATCCGGATTCAGCGCCTGACGTATAAGGATGTGCACCCCAAACCGAATACCTTTTTTCTTTAAATATGCATATTTGGTTCCATGTTCCATCCTAACCCATTTTCTTCTTTCCCTATTAAGTTCCCGTATCGATAAGAATTCTAGTTCTTACTGTTCAGATGTTATGGGTATGAATATAACATCCCAATTCGTTATTTATGGTGAGGGAATTCCATTGATAACAGAGCCAATCCATAGACTTTATTGAACGTTTCCCATATGGTGTGCATCCAGAGGAATTGAACTACTAAAGTGCCACCAATTAGATTTGGCGCTTTAAAAACACATTCCTCCATGGATGGCTAGGATACAGAGATCATCGTATATCGTAAGATATATCGTAATCATATTCGTAATAATAAGTAATCGTAAATAGTATATCGTAAATAGTATATCGAACTAAGTATATCGTATAAATAAGTAGATCGTAAATAAGTTATCGTATAAATAATATTTCGTATACATAAGTATATCGTAACAGTATAAAGAGTTCTCGAAATAAGGATATCCGTAATAAAGTATATCGTATAAATAGTATAATCGAATAATTTATCGTATAATATGTCTAATGTCTAAATAAGTATATCGTAAATTATAATAAGTATCGTATAATAAGTAATATCGTAAATAAGTTATATCGTATAAATAGTATATCCGTCAATGTATAATAACCCAATTCCAATTGGAAAAATCTTTTTGAAATAAAATCGTTAGGAGGTATTTATGGGACGACATCAATTCAAATTCTGGATCGTCGAATTGAGAGAGATATTGGGAGAGATCAAGAATTCTCACTTTTTCTTAGTTCGTGGAATCAAATACATTTTTTTTTTCTCCAATCAAGGAACTCGTTAATGAAACTTTTTTGACCCCGAATTTGGAGTCCCCTACTTTCACGTGATTCGCAGGGTTCAACCAGCATCGATCTTTCATGATCAAAGGTGAATCAAAGGTGTATACTGCTTGAGTAGCGGTCCTTTATGCTCTTATTACATGAAAGAGGTCGAAAAAAAAATCTCTATTTGATGAGCTTCTTTCCTATAACCGTGATTCCATTGGACCCAGATGAGACCGTGGAAGAATATTTCGTCTTCCAATATCAATCGGTATGTTTCGTTCCTGTTCTTCACAAGGAAAAGCTTCTGAGAGTTGTTTCAATGATCCCAAGAGAGTACATTGGTGTCTCCCAATAAATTAAAAGTGATCATGCCTGAATCTAACCGGAGTTCGCGGGTGGAGGAACCGATCGAAAAAAAAGAGGGATTCTATTTGTACGATATCTAAGAAACCGTAGCTGGAATTAAGATCTCATGCAAAGAGAAAGTAGCGAATTCTGGAGTTTCTTTTTTTATCTATACGGATGATCCGATCCGCCAGGACATGATTGGAGAATTGTTGATCGCTTTCTTTTCCTCCGAGGAAGAGCGAAAACATAATCAACTTGAATTGGGACACTATTCGAAATCTAGGGAAGACTTGATTTTTATCTCAGTTCTGCTTTCGTGAAAAAAGAACCAATGAAGGGAGGGTTTTCTTCAAACAGCCAGTACTGATGCAACTATTCATCAAATGAATTGAGCATGGTCCCATCTCTTCTCGAGAAACAGTGTGGTATTTCTTTTGCAAAATTGTGTTCCATTTCAATATGTGTCAATTCCGCCAAAGATTCTCTTCGTTAGTTGGGGGAAATCACACGAATCGGATTTTTGAGGAACGTATCGACCTAGAAGCATTGATTTGGTTAGACAATGTGTGGTTTGTAAACAGATCGGTTTTTTAAGCAAGGTACGGAATGGTATTGTCCAAATATTCAATATGATTCCAATAATCTATTTTCTCGTTCAAGTAAGGGGATTCTAAGGCCATTGAAAGGATCTTCTGATCATCCTAATATTTCGATTCCATTAGAAATGAGGATTCAGAATATCCCAAATTGAATCGATCAACAGACATTCAGCACTAAAAAAAGATCGATTCTTTGGGATCCTTCCTTTCTCTTTCCAACGGAACGAACAGAGATATAAATCAGATCGATTCCCGAAATGCCTTTTTGGATCTTCCTCAATGTCCCCGGCTATATTACGGAAGTGAGAAGCAGATGATAATCATCTGCTTCCGTGAGAATCGAGATTTCTTGGGACCTACAAGAATCAATTCGTTATTTTTTCTCTTGACAGATGTCAGAACTCATCTTGGTTCGAATCCCTTTGAGAGGTCCCACTAGAGATCAATAAAGTTTGAAGAAAAACAGATGTTGCTTTGTCCCTTCCAGGCGATTGGAAATAAGAAATGGTTGATAATTCAAGATAATTTATGTATTTACAAAATACGTCTCAAGTATTTTCCTCCTATTTCATCATGTCCGGATTGATCTGTTCCGACGGGATAACCGGATATGGCCAGTTCCATTAAGAGTTCAGTCTTGACACAAATTCCATTTTTTGATTTATTTTATCTATTCCATGACCGGACCAAAGGGGATACCCCGTTCCACACCACGATTTTGAATCAGAGAGAGAATTTTCAATAAATGGCAGATCTATTCACTCTATCAATACCGAGCCGGATCTGGTGTTATCATAGGGGACTTTGCCTTTTCTATTGATTCCTACGTTTGGATCAAAAAAATTCTTGAATGAGTATTCAACTCCAATATGATCGAAAAAGAAATGCTTTATTGGTTCTACCTCCTCTTTTTTATGAAGAGAAGAATCCTTTTTAATCGGATGATCAGAAAAAAACGGTCCGGATCTACTGCGGGAATGATTCTGAAGATCCAAAACTAAAAGCAGCGGGGGTATTGCTACGAACAACATACTGAGCGCAGTCTCAATTAGATTGATCCGGAGATCTTATTCAATCCCAATATAGCACCTATGGGTACAATAAGAAATGGATCACATCGTTCTTTTAATGACTATATCCGTTCGCAACTTCGAATATGAATTCCTTGATCCAAATAGGAAATGCTACCTGATCATATAACTATAATGAAATCTACGCTTCAACAACATTTATCGATTGAAAAAGAGTCAAAGAAATGGTTTGAATCCTCTTTTTTCTCGACCGAGAGATCCATGCAATCGGAATCTGAATGTATATAGATACACATTGTCCAATAGGAGCAGGAATTCAATTCCCAGGAATTTGGTAACATTTCGTTTCTGAACAGAAGAACCGTCTTTTCAAGTATGTTCGATCGTTTACGTATTAATCATATTCTATTGATTGGTCCAGGCTATCGACAAACCCAATTTGTCGGAAGTCTTTCGGTTTCTTTTTGTCCAAGTCACTTCGTTTCTTTTTGTCCACGTCCTCTTCCCTTTTTGTCCAACACTTCCCTTTTTAGTCCAAGTCACTTCCCTTTTCTTTGTGAGTATCGGGAATATCCCCATTCTAGGTCCGAGCATCCACTCCGTAATTGAACGGTCCGAATGATCACTCCGAATCCGTTGTTAGAATCAATAGGTGTTTTCAAATCGGTTTCATTTGAATAATTGAAACCCTTCTTATTGGATGATCAGATACTCACTTCCCAACAGACCGGCAATTCTTTATCAATGCGGAACACATTACCGATTTTTGTTTCAAAAGATACCAGAGTGGATGATTGACAACATCCCTATACTAGAAATAATCGCAGGAAATTCTTGATAACACGGATTCCATTTCTCAATGTATTCATGATCAGACAATGCTGAAATCCCGTGAAACCATTTCATAGAAGTTCATTTGATATCTTCTTTTTATAACAGCAAATCGACTTCGATTCTTGAAAGATCCCATACTTCTTTTCTGGTTCTATGTAACAAAAGAATTCCCTTTTTTGTGGAAAAGACCCGTATCATACTTATGACTTACAGTAGGACAATTCCTCACTACTACCTTTGTTCATATCGCAACAAAATTTTCTTTTCTTCGTGCGTCGTAAAAAAAAACTTTTTTTTTGGAGAGAGAGACTTATTCACCAATCGAGTCACAGGTATCTAACATATTCATACCTAAAGATTTCCACAACGTGGTTACAAACGTATAACTTGGACAGAATCTTCCCGTTTTCCAAAATTCGATCCGAGCCATTCGTTCGTAGAGCTATTTACCGATCGCAGACATTTTCTGGTCAACCCTCACAGAGAACAAAGAGTCAATTTTTGGAAGAACTTATTGTCGCCTACTTTCAGATATAATCTATCTTCTGATTCATAAGGGAAGAACTTGCATCGGTATCTCAGTTTCAATTCAAACCTGGGGTTTGATTCCACACCCATGGTCTGAGGGTATTTTACCATCCGGAAAGAGGAAAAAAACGGAGTCTTCTCTAAGAAATGCTTTGAGAAACGCCAGATGTATAGAACCTTTCAAGAGATAGTGCTTTTTCAAATCTCTCAAAAGGAATCTGTTTCAAACAAAATGGACTCCGTTCCAACATATATCATGGTTCCTCCTTCGACCAGAGTGCAACTATCTACCTTTCACACCCTTTTCGATACTTTTTCAGGCCCCTTGTCGAGACTAAGTAGCAGGTACAGATTTGTAATCATTTTAAATTTTATCCATTTTTCATGATATTATGCCCCATGGATCAGATATATCTTGCCAATTCCTAGAAATTCTTACACAATGGGACCTGATAAAGTAGAGGGTTCCGAGGTAGGTTTACCAGAATCTGCTGTCCGAGAAATGATTCATCATACGAAATAATGAGTCACACCCGTTCCATTGTATGGACCATCTGAGATCAACAAATGCTCGGAGTTGGTGTTCATCTATTCAATCTTTTTCCTTCGTTCTGTTGCTGGGAATCTCGTTCTTATCCTCTTCTCCTTTGTTTCCCAAGCCTCTAGTGAGTTACAGACAGAGTTAGAAAAGATCAAATCTTTGATGTTTCCATCATACTGATTGAGTTGCGAAACTTTTGGATGGGTATCCGACATCTGAACTGATTCTTTTCTGTGTTAAAGACTCTTTCTAGTTTGTTCTGAAAATTAGGAGATTCTCTGTAAGAAATACGGGGTTTTGGCTTTTGCTTTTGGTGGCAACATGCTATTGTCTCTTGTGGGTCACATCAATTACGTTCTAGGAAAATATTTGAATATCAATCTCATCAGGGGGGGGGATCTCAATAAGTATCATCTCAAATCCCATCATCCCATAAGTATCATAATACCAATCCCATAATCGCATCACTTTTTCGGGGGAGAATACGAGACATCTAAGTCGTACAAGTAAAGAGATCTATTCTTGATAGGAAAAAGAAAAAGGTGAACTGTGATTGGCTTATGAAATAGAACCCTGGTCGCTAAGGAACAGTGATTCGATTGATGATGCAGAAAGAGAATTCTGGTTCAGTTCTCACCGAACGACAAAAAAGGACTTGATCAAATTCTATTGATGTCTACTCATCGTGATTCATTATCAAATAATGACTCGGTTATCAACTGTTGAACAACCGGGATCATTTACTTACGAAATACTTAGTTTGACAAATATATAATGAAGTTTGAAAATGGAGTTCAATGGATCCTGTTTAGCAGAAAGACGGATTTCCTTGCTCTTACAGACAATTACTTATTCACAACCTCGTGTGGGGTCTACTAGTTTTCATTTCCATCTCATGGAAAACCCTTTTCGCTCCGCTTCGCCCGATCCCCTTCTAGGAGGATTTTAGTGATAGGTTCTTAGGAACTGGCGATCCTAGTTGTCAAATACCTACGACCACCCCTATGTTCCTTTCATTCGGTATTTCCGAACGTGTTCCCGGTATGACAATCCGAAAGATGATTTATTGATGATAGCGAGTTTGAATATAGTGATAGTGACGATATCGATATTGATGATCGTGACGATATCGATTTTGATGTAGTGCGATAATTGAGGATGACCCTTGAGACGAGCTGCGTACTATGTAAGATGACCCGAAATATACCGATTTGATAGCACCTTTCAATTCGATGTTAGCACAAAAGCAATTTCTCCTGCAGTAATATGATACCACATTCTGATCTGTATATGAATGTTCGAATTACGTATCCCTCGGTCTATTAGAGAACTATCTCTCCAGAGATTGTGAAAGATGTTCCCTAGAAATATCTTGTTTATTGCTTCGACTCCTATTCCCCAAAAAGTGGATCCCGCTCTAATAGCTCCGAATCACTTAAATACTGCATAAGAATACGAAGGCCTTCTTATTTCCGCAACAACGAAAGCACTTTTTCGTTCTTTCATATACTAGGGGATTCACTTGGAAAAGAAAATGTTCCATACGAACGGATTGGGGTCGCATACCTGGGTTCCAATGTACGAAGCTCTTTGTAGCACTTATAATGTGCCCTATCATTATATTGGACACAGAGAAATCCTTATAGAAACTCATACAATTAGATTTAGCTCTTCTAGACAACCTTGGGATTTGCGATCACCAGGTAAGATCGGTTCAGGATCATGTACCTGTCTATCAGATATGAAGGGCGGTTGCATCAAAATGTACTTCTAATATTGCCCCATAGATCCTGTATCATCTATATGAAGAAGAGATCAGAAGGGGATTTCTATTTGTACAATTGGACGTTCGAACTTGAACGACATGAAGAATTAACGATACCTTCTTTATCTTTGAGTTGTTCTGCCGGATCGGCCGCTCAAGATCTTGGTCTTCACCCGTACCTTATGAAAAAAATCGGATCACGTCTTATAGATCGTTGGAGAAGATTCTATCTAGTTCATGGCCTATAGAAGTAGAAGCGCGCTCTGGTGGGACCCTCACGGATCGAAAAAGGTGCGTCGTTTGATAATAATCGAGTGACATTACTTCTTCGGTCCGAACAGTTTTAGATATGATGCAAACATATCTTGTTCTATCGTTGATTCAAGAGATTTCTATATGAAAAATACGAATCAGTTTGAAGAGAGGAAGAGGTCGTCGACCTGCACAGATAGGAGGATTTATTTCAATCACAAGTTTTGGCTCCTAAATAGGCGCCCTTGTGGCAACTATTTTATGTATTGAAACCCACTTTTCTCATCGGGCTCGGGCAAGCGGACCCTTTTATCATGAAGAGGATGAGCTTCAAGAGAATATTCGAGTTCTTGCAGAGTGAAACCATTCAAGTACCAGACACGAGTAGATCTTCACAAGAACAAGGCTTTTTTCGTGTAGCCAATTCTTTGGGACCCTGCTATCCATTTCTTTGCCTATTCGAGATCAGCCCTTTGTCTCTTGTTTTCCCGTCGAGAATTCTTGTTGCAGATGAGGAGAGGGATGTTCACAGGGCTCTCTGCGTGGCGTCAACAGTAGGCAGAAACGCGCTATGGAAGTTCCCAACAAAAACCTTCGACAGAGGCTGCGTATGGTATAAATGCTGGTTCACAAAGAATCCTCAGAAAGGTACTTCGATTGTTGCATTCACTCGTGCAGAGATCGGGCTTCCAATGACACTAGTCTGCGTGATTCAGTAATAGTGGATTCCTTTCCTTTCTAATAGCTCTAATCTCGTGCCGAAGAGGTTTACTGCCGGTCTTATCAAGTGATGGGGCTGGTGATTGCCTAGTTACCGCTCTATTGGATCAGAAGGGTAACTCCAAGACAGATTTGAGAAGGGATGGCTTTTCCTCGGAGATAACTGAACTTTGAATTCATGTAACAGGAGAAAGATTTTCCGCACTTCCTTAGCCGTAAAGAATGTGTTCCATTGCAAAAGGGATTAATGGGACCAGGATTGACCGGGTGGTAGAGTCTGGAGCCATTTTGGTATTCACATTATTGTGGCTTTGCTCCTGAACAGCCGATGCTACCTGCTGAGAAGGCCTGGAAGAATTGAAATCTTAGATGCCAAACACTATGTATGTATATTTGAAAGCTGCCTAAACAAGACATGCTTCTGACCGGCGACAACCAGAGTCTATTACTCACTACATCAAACAATCCATTAATGAAACAATGTCATCCATCGGAAAATAAAAAATACTCATGGTCCGACTGAATGCTTTGTTGCTATCGCTCCAATACGATCATTGGTTTAACTGATACTAAGAAAATTAGAGACCTTTCTCTTCGTCTCAGGTCGATGGATCTTCTCCAATTGGAAGATCCCCCATATGGTAATACAATTCCGGTTGACCGACCTACTTCTAATTGTTTTGTTCCGAGCAAAGATATCCACGGAGGCGGTTCGTCCTATTCAGATAGTCACGCCCAAGAGGTACGGGAGTCTCTTCGGATAGGCCCTGAAATGAGAAGGAAGTCCGGAATGGCCAACAGAACTCTGTCTCCAACATACGTCTGTGCCCTATTCTCTAATTCACCCGACCCGATCCATTTTGGGAACGCCCGTGCCAAGTCACTGAATGGGTACGGTCGCCATCCCTAAAACGGACTATCTACTGTACTTTATCTGCTGGGTTATGGTTACGGGGGGTATTTTACCAGAGGTTTTATCAATCTACCCCTTGTGTATCCTCTTGATCATATACTCGGGGTGGGTGCGGGGCGGGGACGATTTCCAAACGGACTCCCTCAATTCTTCGATAGAGAAGATCGCCAGATTCGTGTTCCCCTGCCGAACCTATTCCATTCAACAAGCTCGTACTCGGATCGTGTGGATTGCCGGAATACTTCTGATCAACAGCTAAGATACTCTTATATCATATTGCTTAGATCCTAATCTGTTATTGATTGCTCCTGCCCCTCAATGAGTCATTCTCAAATTATGCCTATGAAGAGTCTCGAACTCCCGCTCTTTAGCACGATATTTTGATCTCGCGTGTCTACCATTTCACCATCAAGGCATCTTGAAAGTGCAGCGTATTCCATGAATATGATATCTATCTAAGGGATATATGGAATATATGACAAAGGGTGAGTGGTTTGAGTATTTCACGATGGTCCATGTCATATAGGCCCGGGTCAGACATCAAATGCTTCGATTTGAATTATCGAGGATCCCTTAGATATATCAAAAAGATGTACATCCAACCTATTTCTCGATCAATAAAAGCCCAAAAAGAGGAATATGGTACCCAAATACCGATAGATATGTCCAAGCAGGTCCGATTACGCCTATTCCTAATCCTAATTAGAATGTAGCGACGTAGCGATCCATAATGTAACATAGTATCTATTTACATACGCTCGAATGACCCATCCTCATAATAAGAATTACAAACCCTATTCCGGTCTGTCCCTGTATGATGAACTGATAATCTGATGATCGAGCTCCGATTCCATGTTATAAGTCATAACCGAGCCCATTCCCATTTTGGGTTGGGCGGAACAGATCACTATATTCTGTTATGCGCAGTTAGTAAGCTGGATCTTGACGAAGAAATAGACCTGAAAGCTAAAGGGGTATCCTGGCAATTGCAAGAATTGGGTTCGTGAATTCCCTGCCTATAGTAATGGCTATCACACAACAGTCATACTCAATGCGATGGAATTGTTTTGATCTTAAAGAGAATCTTTAAATTTCGCACGTACTGGTTTATTTTCTTGATTTCGTCCAGTCATTAATAACTTGATTTTTTTTAGATAATAGTATAAGAACCACGCTCGTAAGGCGCCTAGTGAAACCAAGAAATAGAGGCCTGCCTGCATCCCACCAAATGATGGGTTTTCCGAAAAAACTGCTAGTGGAAGGAAGCCTCCCTAGGGATAAGAGACATAGGGCCCGAAGAGGAGCCAAAAAAGATCTTTCGTGTGTAATCCTGCATTCTCGAAATGTATCAGTTCCGTTACTAGACCAAATAATACAATGCAAGCCAATGTTCCTATATTCATGGAGATTAGACCGCATATAAGTTATCATGCTTGCATATCCAATTTGAGTCTCCAACATTTTCCAAAATTACATATCCGATTTGACCCGATGGACGAATATGCACATACGTTTCAGCTTGTTTGAAGTAATAGCAATGGAGATTCTCCCCAATCCATGCTAAGAATAGCTAGGATTTCCCGAAGCGGATGCCCTTCGTTTGATGATAAATAAAAAGAATATCGAAAATTTCGCGTGGTCTTGAAGCTGAGCAGCTACTTTCGCAGTATCAGAAAGAAAGTCAACGACTGGGGTGGGAGAGTGCAAGTCGAAAAAGAGGAGTCCCTGCACTTCTTTCTCATCATATCCAACCGTGCATGGAACTTTCATCTCGCACGGCTCTAAGTGATGAGCAGAAAGAAGAACTCATCTCTTTCCTTTTTGATACCTCCTCGCGTAAAGTATAAGACCGCTCCATTCGATTTCTCAAAAGGTTGACTAATCCTTACTTTTTCGAGGAATCCTTCATCATGGTTGTGAATGACTGACTGTTTCATCCTTTCGACCTTGTCCGTAGAGCAAGTCAGAAAGATTGAGACTAGAACCTCTGATTTGAGTCGTTCCAATAGCCATGAGATGTCATCATTTAGGTGATCCTTTTGTCACGGATGCTCCTATTACACTTCGATAGCCCTGAAGGAGGAGAACCCACTATGTAGCATCTACATTCGATAATTCAAGCAGTGTATACGTCAATTAGTCCGATCCTTTGTAGTAACTACCCGTATAAACGAACTTGCAAAATGATCTGTTTATCATAAGAGAATTCGTTGTTCCTGACGCCTGCGTTCCCTTTAATTGTTATTTGAATACAAAAAGATCACAATAAACTTTTGTAAAAGTTATGTCTTGGTCGATGGGGGATAGCATTTTCTCTTCTGCATGTCGTAGGGTGGAGTTTTGAAAAATCCAACATCTCAGAGATAGAATATAGAGTAGGAAGTTTGTTCGAACAACCGCACTCTTCGTATACGTCAGGGTTCCATTGATGAAAATGGGCTGGGGAAAAAGCTTGAACCCATTCCACATGAGGGATATAAGCGCATTGAAATCCTGGGGATGTATAACATTTGGGTATTATCAGACCATTCCCCTTTTCTTGAAGCCTCGCTCTCCCCCCAGATAACCATATACCCAAAGAGAAACCACATGAAACAGACTCGAAGAGCTTGCCCCACCCATGAGTAAATATTCCATAGTCGGGCCTCAATTTAGACCGTACATATCTCTTGGTTATATCCAGATAATAGGTAGGACATAAACTAAAAACATTCTGGAGCTACAAGGATAGTTATACATCGGTAGCACCAATAAAAACATTCCTGCCTAGAGTATCTGTTAATACGAATAACCGAAACTCTGTTATCGCCACTTTTCCTGTACATTCAATGTACTCTACGGATAGCGAATAATAAGTTGAACATAGTAAAATAAGAAAATTGAAAGATTTCGTTGAAATTGTTCGTTTGGAAGTTTCCCGAAAAGCTAATATATGTTCTCTCTCCATCGTAACAATAGGCCTTATGCTTATTACTAAACTTGTTGAAGAGATAATAGAAAAACCAGGTCATCCTTTTGAGCAGAGTTGAATCGATCATCAGAAGAAGAATAGCCAAAATCGAAACTTCTGGGAACATGAAACTTCCATGGAAGAGAAGCAAATGCAACGCGTTCATAAATTCTCGTAGAATCGGAAGAGTTTTCATTCTGTACCAGGCTGCCAGATCATTGAATTAGTACCTGCATTCACGTCCAATCTCGAAAAGTCCCCATTTGTTTCGACTTTCTATTTTTGGAATGGGATATTTACGAATCCCATGAATAGGATCAACCCTTATTCCATGAGTTTCCATAAGATTCCTCTTTCTTATTCTTAAGCAAGCCCCCGAGAGGCTTAGTTGATCATGATTTATATGTGTTCAATCTTTCTTTTCCTTTTTGGTTTGTTTCGAGAAGATCGTCTCCGATTCTTTTTCTATTGATTCTTTTCCGATCGAGATGTACTGGCTCCCATGGTCTATATGATCTGTCAGGGATTAACGAAAATGGTGCAAGCCTCTATTTTGCCTCGCCATTCGATGAGTCTTTCCTTTTTGCCGTATGGCATCGCCACTCTCCCTTTGGCAGCATCTACTAATTCGGAACCTAATTTTGAAAGCCAGATTTCGAAACCCGACTTTTCGGATGCCCCTAATAACCAACGAATTGGCACGTGCTTTTTCCTTGTGGTAGTCCGATTTCATAGGAACTTGATGGGTTCGATCCGCTCTACACGTCCTGCTTTTTCTGCTATATAGGGATTACTCCACGTATTGCTTGACGTAAAAGAGATAGTGGATTTGTTCTGTCTTTTGTTGAATCTTTTCATGGCTCGGTAGAGACTTTGATAAGCCAAATGCTATTTTTTCGCGTGTTTCAGCTCCGGTTTTAAGCCAACATGTCACTAATCGATTACGATAAATTGGAGTCGGATTTTGCATTTTTTTTTCTTTCTGCAGTACCTCGACGTGACATGGGCGTGAAAGAGGTTGCACGAATCAGGTTTCTTTTTATAAGGGCCTAAAACGAATTCTTATTTTGGCTTTTGACCGATATTTTATGGTGGATCTCGAAAGTATGAAGATCTCCCTCCAAGGCCGTACATACGCCTTTCACGAATGCGGCTTCCACAGAATTCTATATGTCTCTATGAGTCGAGTATGGAATTCTTTTTACTACTCACTTTAAATGATATCCGTTTTCCCTCCTTTTTCCCTCTAATTGAAATCCTGTATTTTACATATCCAATACGTGTCGAGTCCTTAGGTTCCGAAATAGTGTATGTAAGAGAGTGCTTCGAATCATTGCTATTTTGACTCGGACCTGTTCAAAAAGTCGCTGTTTTCGAATTGTTTGTTGACATGCGGCAAAGTAAGGGAAACCTCTGAAATGATTTCATATTGGACCTTGGACATAAATATTCCGATCGATCTCTTTAGAAAGAATATCTTTTGTCCTCATGGTAGCCTGCTCCGTCCCTAACGAAACTTTTCGTTTTTGGGTTAGCCATACACTTCACATTTTTCTAGCGATTCACTGGCCATCAATTGATATCAAGTCTTGGTAAAATCTACAAACGGCATCTAGAACGCCCTTGTCGACGATGCCTTTACTCCGACACATCTAGGGTTCCTCGAACAATGTGATATCCACACCGGTAATCCTAAACCCTTCCTCCTCTTACTACTACTACAGAATGTTTCTTGTAAATTATGCCAATACCATGTATATAAGCGGTGATTGCAAAATCCAGAGGTTAGTCTTACTCTGGCAGTTTACGTAATTCAGAGTTTTGGTTTTTGGGGGGATAGTGGAAAGTGTGACAGATAAGTCCCCTTACTGTCACTCGAAGAACCTACATGAGATTTTCACCTCATGCGGCTTCCTCCTTCAATTCTTTCGAAGTACTTGGATCCTTTTCCTTCTTTCGTCGAGAATCTCCGCCCTTATTCACCCGTCCCGAAGAGTAATAGACCATTCAGTCCGTTTTCATGTTCCAATTGGAACACTTTCCATTTATGATCAAAGGGGAAGATTATAGTCTTTTTAACAAACATATGCGAATCAACTCAGGACGAGCTTATAATAAGACAA
The DNA here is from genome assembly GCA_004837865.1 of Musa balbisiana. NCBI lineage: Eukaryota > Viridiplantae > Streptophyta > Magnoliopsida > Zingiberales > Musaceae > Musa > Musa balbisiana. Next base: position 16,499 of record PYDT01000050.1, read on the forward strand.
GACATCTTTCTCGATCATCCCTTGCCCTCTTATTTTTCGAGAATCAGAAAAGATCCTTTCGAGTTTGAATTTGTTCATTTGGAATCTGGCTCTTCTATCTTCTACGTATTTTTGAATTCACTTAGTGTTTTTTTGCTTTATTGCTTTTATTTCATTTCGATTTTTCGTCCCCTCTCTTTTCTTTTTTATGCGCTTACCACTTCCTTAAGTTCCCATGGGTTTTTGTTATCCTGTAGAATCTGACCCATTTTCGCATCATTCGAGCGAAGGGTACGCAAGAAATCAGATTTATTTTTGATCAAAAAAAAAATACTAGGTGAACATCTTCGTTTTTTCCCTTCCTCTATCCCTACCCAGCGTTTGCATCAATAGAGACCCTTTCTTCTGTATGAAATCGATATTTTACATTCCATTCCCTTCCTCAACATCCCAGGAAAATCCCGAATTGATCCAAAATTGCGGTTGTGGTGAGCTATCCATGCGGTTATGCACTCTTCAATAGGAATTCATTTTCTGAAAGATCCTGGCTTTCGTGCTTTAGGTGGAGTGTCCGAAGATCCTTTCGCTGACGCTCATGTTGTGTTGAAGGAGATTCATATTATCAGATCGATTGCGTAAGGCCCGCTGTAGCACTGGAACCGGGAAAGTATAACGAAACGACGTTTTTTTTTTTTCTTTCTATTATTATTATATTGTATGAGTTAGTGATCCCGGTTCGGATTATATTATTATTATTTAGTGATCCCTGTTCGTTGAGTCCTTGTTCCGTGATGAACTTGTTGGCACATCCTACATTTTGTCTTCTGTGGACCCGAGATAAATATGGGCTCCGCGGAAGAGGATTGTACCGTGAGAGAACCAGGGGGGTCCACCTGCTCACTATACAACATGGATTCTGGCAATGCAATGGAGTTGGACCCCATGTCGATCCGAATGAATAGTCCTTTCCACATAGGTCAATCTTTGCCTGCTGGGCACGAGGATAGTAAGTTCAAATTCTGGCATCGGTAGGACATGTCTGTCTATTACTATGAAATTAATAATTTTCTTAACTATGCATAACAAAAAAAAAAAAAAAAAAAAAAAAAAAAAAAAAAAAATATAGTTCTTAACGATGAAATTAATAAATGAAATGAAGCTAGTTAATGGTGGGTTACCATTATCCCTGTTTCCTTGTATGTATTCCTAAGAAAAGGAATTTGTCCATTTTATTTTTCGAGGTCTAAAAAAAGGGTGTGAAACACATAGAACTCCTTGAATGAAATTGAAAAGAAATGTACTCCAGTTCTTCGAAATGGTAAAGAATCTTTGGCGCAGAGATGGGGATCTATACCTCTTGACTTGTTGGTGCTTCCCTCTTTTTTTACAATACCGAGTCGGTTCTTTCTCCCTACCATAATCGAATAGAACCTGCTGACAAAATCTTTCTTCATGTAAACCTGCTCTTCTCGCTTAGATCGGAAAATCGTACGGATTTTATGAAACCATGTCTATGGCTTCGAATCCCTAGTCAATCCATTTCCGATAGGAGCAGATTTGACAATTGAATCCAATTTTTTCCCATTATTTTACTATCCATACCCATTATTTTACTATCCCTAATAGTGCCTAAAAGAAGGCCCCGGCCTCCAAGTATGTTCAGGAATAGTGGGTTGAGTTTCTCGACCCTTTGCCTTCGGATTAGTTAGTTCTATTTTTTTTTTTTTTTTTTTTTTTCCCCCTTTTTTTTTTTTTTTTTTTTGTTTTTTTTTTTTTTCTTTTTTTTTTTTTTTTTTTTTTTTGTGCCTTCCCTTTTTTTTTTTTTTTTTTTTTTTTGGTTTTTTTTTCCCCTTTTTTTTTTTTTTTTTTTGTGTTTTTTTTTTTTTATTTTTTTTCCTCTCCATTTCTCGATGGGACCGGACGGGGATATAATCGCGTAAGTGTCACCTTACGTGGTGGAGTTCATCAGTTCGAGCCTGAGTATCCCTAAAAACCCATATGTAAGTGTTTCTATTTTGCCTTCTCCCGCCGTGATCGAACGAGAATGGCTCGAGGCTGTGGGGATTGACGTGATAGTAGGGATGAACTATATTGCTGGGAGGCGAACTCCAGGCTAATATGGAGCGCATGGATACAATTATTCCTTGAAATGAAAGAGCATTCCCGAATCAGCTTTGTCTACGAACAAGAAGCTATAAGTAATGCACCTATGAATCTCATGGAGAAGTTCGATCTGTCTCATGATGCACAGCTGGCGGCATGCTTACACATGCAAGTCGGACGGGAAGTGTGTTCCAGTGGCGGACGGTTGAGGTAACGCGTAGAACCCTGCCCCTTGGGAGGGGAACAACAACGAAACGTTTGCTAATACCCCGTATTCTGAGGAGCAAGGACGGACTCCGCCCGAGGAGGGGCTATGCGTCTGATCTAGCTAGTTGGTGAGGTAATACTTTCCCAAGGCGTGATCAGTAGCTGGTCCGAGAGGATGTCAGCCACACTTGGACGAGACACGGCCCAGACTCCTACGGAGGCCGCAGTGGAATTTCCCGCAATGGGGCGAAGCCTGACGAGCCATGCCGCGTGGAGGTAAAGGCCCACATGGTCGTGAACTTCTTTTTCTCGGAGAAGACCAATGACGTTATCTGAGAATAAGCCTCGCTAACTCGCTGTGCCATCCGCCGCGGTAAGACCGAGGATGCAAGCGTCAAGCGCGGATGAATTGGGCTAAAGCTCGTAGGTTGCTTTTCAAGTCTCGCCGTCCAATCCCCGAGGGCTCACCCTGGAGCAGGCGGTGGAAACTACCAAGCTGGAGTACGGTAGTGGCAGAGGGAATTTCCGGTGGAGCGGTGAAATGCGTAGAGATCGGAAAGAACACCAACGGCGAAAGCACCTGGCTGGGCCACCGACCCTGAGAGAACGAAAGCTAGTTGAGCAAATGGGATTCGATTAGCCCCAGTAGTCGCGACCGTAAACGAGGATACTAGCTCTGTGGTTCGTAATCGACCCGTGCAGTGCTGTAGTCTAACGCGTTTAAGTAGCCCCGCTGGGGAGTACGTTCGCAAGCATTAAACTCAAAGGAATTGACGGGGGCCCGCACAAGCGTTGGAGCATGTGGTTTAAATTCGATCAAGCGAAGAACCTTACCAGGCTTGACATGCCGTGAATCCTCTGAAAGAGAAGTTTTGCCTTCGGGAACGCGGACACAGTGGTTGCTGGCTTTCGTCAGCTGCGTGCCGTCAGGTGTTGGGTAGTCCCGCAACGAGCGCAACCCTCGTGTTGAGTTGCCACCATTGAGTTTGGAACCCTGAACAGACTGCCGGTGATAAGCCGGAGGAGGTGGATGACGTCAGTCATCCATGCCCCTTATGCCCTGGGCGACCACGTGCCTACAATGGCCCGTGACAAAGGGGGTCGGTCCCGCGCGGGTTAGCTAACCCCAAAAACCCGTCCTCAGTTCGGATTGCAGGCTGCAACTCGCCTGCATGAATCCGGAAGATCGCTGAAGTAATCGTCCGTTCAGCCATCGGCGGTGATTCGTTCCCGGGCCTTGGACACCCCTCCTCCACTATGGGAGCTGGCCATGCCCCGAAGTCGTTACCTTAACCGCAAGGAGGGGGATGCCGAAGGCGGGGCTAAAATGACTGGATTGGAAGTCGTACCAAGGTATCCGTACTGGTAAGTGCGCTGGATCACCTCCTTTTCAGGGAGAGCTATGCTTATGGCTTGTTGGGTATTTTGGTTTGACACTGCTTCACACCCAAAAGAAGCGAGCTACGTCTGAGCTAAGCTTGGATATGGAAGTCTTCTTTCGTTCTCGACGGTGAAGTAAGACCAAGCTCATGAGCTCTTATCCTAGGTTCGGAACAAGGTTAGTGTGATAGGATCCCCTTTTTTACGTCCCCATGTCCCTCCCGTGTGGCGACATGGGGGACGTAAAAAGGAAGAGAGGGATGGGTTTTTCTCGCTTTTGGCATAGCAGGCCTCCCACTGGGAGGCCCACACGACGGGCTATTAGCTCAGTGGTAGAGCGCGCCCCTGATAATTGCGCGTTGTGCCTGGGCTGTGAGGGCTCTCAGCCACTGATAGTTCAATGTGCTCATCAGCGCCTGACCCGGAGATGTTGGATCCTCCAAGCAACATTAGCATGGCGTACTCACCCTCCCTGTTTGCGAATCGCGGAGTTTGAAAACCAAACTTCTCCTTCAGATGATAGATGGGGCGATTGCAGGTGGATCCAATGTAATCTAACTTTCTATTCACTCGTGGACGGCGGGTCCGGGGGACGCACCACGGCCTGCCTCTCTTCTCGAGAACCTACATCCCCTATCAGTGTATGGACAGCTATCTCTCGAGCACAGGTTTAGGTTCGGGCCTCAAATGGAAACATGGATCACCTAACAACGGGAAAATGGAGCACCTACCAATCATCTTCACAGACCAGAACTCGGAATCGCCCCTTTCATTCTGGGGTGAAGGAGGGATCGACCATTCGAGCCTTTTTTTTTTCATGCTTTTTCCCGGGGTCTGAGAAAGCAGCAATCAATAGGATTTCCCTAATCCTCCCGTCCCGAAGGAAGAACGTGCATTCTTTTCCCTTTCCGCAGGGACCAGGAGTTGGATCTACCAGAAGAAGAATGGCTTGGTATAAAATAACTCATTCTTGTCTTCGACCCACCCTTCAGCACTACGAGCGCCCCCCGATCATGCAATGGGATGTTTCTATTTATCTATCTCTTGATCGAAATGGGAGAGTTTGGAAAAAGGATCTTAGAGTGTTAGGGTTGGGCCGGGAGGTCCCTTAACGCCTTCTTTTTTTCTGTCCCATCGGGTTATTTCACAAGGACCGTGTCATGGTAAGGGAGAGGGGACAAGCCCACTTTACGAGCGCAGTACAACGAGATTGTATGCTGCGTTCGGGAAGGATATCGCCCCGAAAAGAACTATTGATTCTCTCTCATTTGGTTGGATCGTAGGTGCGATGATTATTCACGGGCGAGGTCTGCTGGTTCACGTCCAATGGCCCATACTGCGCCAGGGAAAAGAATAGAAGACGCATCTGCTCTTTTCAATGCATACTCCCCTTGGCTCGGGGGGATATAGCTCAGTTGGTAGAGCTCCGCTCTTGCATTTTGGGTCCGTTGCGATTCGAGTTGGTGTCTCATTGTCCAGGCGGTAATGATAGATCTTTACCTGAACCGGTGGCTCCACTCTATTTCTAAGTATGGGGAAGAGGACCCAAACATGCCACTGAAAGCTCTACTAGACAAAAGTATGGGCTTCAAGAACGTGAGAGGTAGGTGGGAGTGGTCAATCTAGTATTGATCGTACATGGACGATAGTTGTGAGTCGGCGGCTCTCCTATGGTTCCCGTCAATCTGTGATCCCCTGGGGAAGAGGATCAATTTTGGCCCTTGCGAATGCTTGATTCACTATCTCCCTCCCTTCAACCATTGAGCGAAAATGTGGCAAAAGGAAGAAATCCATGGGGACCGACCGCCACGTCTCCACCCGTAGAACTACGAGACACCCCCAGGAGCCTTCGGCATCGCAGGGGTCACGGACCGACCATAGACCCGTTCATAATTGGAACTCATAGCTGTCCGCTCTCCGGTTGTGCATTAAGGTCGGAGAAGGTCAATCACTCGTTCTTTTTCCTTAAAATAAACCAGCATTCTTAAGACCAAGAGTCGGGCGGAAAAAGGGGAAGCTCTTCCGTTCCTGTTCCCTGTAGCGGAGTCTCCGGAACCACAAGAATCCATTAGAATGGGATTCCAACTCAGTCACTTTTGATATTTTGAGAAGCTTGCTCTTTTGGGAGAGCCAAGGTACGATGAAGAGTTGTAAGTGTGTTCGGGGGGTATTTATTGTCTACGTTGGCCTCTCTGGTAGATAGTCGGGGATCCTGATAGGCGGTGGTTTAAACCTGTGGCGGATGTCAGCCGGTTCGAGTCCGCTTTCTCCCGCCCGTGAACTTAGCTGATACTATGATATCACCCCATTCGTCGGCAGTTCGATTATGATTTCATTCTGACTTTGATAATATCCTTCTATTTAGCAGCACCTTAGGATGGCAGAGCCTTAACGTTAATGGCGAGGTTCAAAACGAGAAGGCTTACTGTGGATCACCTGGGCACCCAGAGACGAGTAAGGTCGTTCAAAGCGCGAAATGCTTCGGGGAGTTTCAAATAAGCATAGATCCGTTAGATTTCCCGATAGGTCAAGCCTTTCGAACTGCTATCGGACTCCCTGGGCACATGCAAGAGACACCTGGCGAACTGAAACATCTTGTAGCCTTAGGAAAAAGAAAGCACAAGCGATTCCTCCCGGATTAATCGGCGATCGAAATGGGAGCGCCTAACCGTGAAAAACGGGGTTGTGGGGGAGCAATACGGCGTCGTGCTGCTTAGTCGACGCGTTGGGAAATGAAATGCGGCAACCCTATATTGGCGAAAGGCCAGTACCGAAGAGTGCATCACTACTTACGCTCTGACCCGAGTACAGGGGCACACGTGTAATCCCGTGTGAATCAGCAAGGACCGACCTTGCAAGGCTAAATATCCTGGGTGACCGATAGGCGAAGTAGTGACCCGTGCGGTAAATGAAAAGAAACCTCCATCCGGGGTGACATAGAACCTGAACCTTGAGCTTCCCAGAGCAGTGGGATGAGAATGTGATTTTCTGACCCGCGTGCCTGTTGAAGAAGATCCGAGCCGACTCATAGGCAGTGGCTTTGGTTAGGGAACCCCCGGAGCCGTATCGAAAGCGAGTCTTATAGGGGCGATTGTCACTGCTTAGTACCCGAACCTGGGTGATCTCTCCATGACCAGATGACGCTTGGTGTAAACTAAGTGGAGGTCCGAACCGACTGATGGTGAAGAATCAGCGGATGAGTTGTGGTTAGGGGTGAAATGCCACCGAACCCAGAGCTTATCTGTTCTCCCGAAATGCGTTGAGGCGCAGCAGTACTGGACTCTAGGGGTAAGCACTGTTTCGGTGCGGGCCGCGAGAGCGGTACCAAATCTCAAGCAACCTCTGATACTAGATATTACCCAAAATAAGAGGGATCAGGTCGCCAGTGAGACGATGGGGGATAACGTCTCGTCGAGAGGGAACAGCCCGGAGTCAACCAGCTAAGGCCCTAAATGACCGCTCAGTGATAAAGGAGGTTGGGTGCAGAGACAGCCAGATGTTTGCCCCTTATAAAGCAGGAGCCACCCTTGAAAAGAGTGGTAAAGCTCTCACTGTATCGAGCGTCTCCTTGCGCCGAAGATTACCGGGGCCTAAGCGACTGCCGAGCTGTTGGATTTAAAAATGCATCGGTAGGGGAGCGTTCCGCCTTAGAGCGAAGCACCCGCGCAAGCAGGTGTGGCGAAGCGGAAGTGAGAATGTCTGCTTATAACGCCAAACCATGGTTAGAATCCATGCCCTCGAAAACCTAAGGGTTCCTCCTACCAGGTTCGTCTCACGAGGTTGAGTCATGGCCTAGAGCGGCCGAAAGGCGTAGTTCGAGGGACACAGGTGAATATTCCGTCTAACCCCTTGTTGGTCCCGAGGACGGAGGAGGCTAGTTAGCCGAAGGATGGTTACGGTTTCCAAGACGCAAGGACCTTGCTTTTCAGGGTTTAAAGAAGGGTAGATTAAATCCTCGGACCACTGTCCGATCCAGGCGGCTTACGGCGCGGAAGTAACCCATGGGCCATACTCCCAAGAAATCTCGAACGACCTTCACAAAGGGTACCTGTTTTTTTTACGCCGAAACCGACACAGGTGTGGTGTAGAGAAACTAGGGGTCGCGAGACAATCGCTTAAGGAACTCGGCAAAATAGCTCCCCGTAACTTCGGGAGAGGGGTTCCATCCTCACAAGGGGGTCGCAGTGACCAGGCCCGGGCGACTGTTTACCAAAACACAGGTCTCCGCAAAGTCGTAGACCATGTATGGTGGGGGCTGACGCCTGCCCCGTGCCGGAAGTCAAGGAAGTTGGTGCCTGATGACAGGGTGAGCCCGGCTACCGAAGCCCCGTGAACGGCGGCCGTAACTAGAACGGTCCAATGTACGAAAATTCCTTGCGGGTAAGTTCCGACCCGCACGAAAGGCGTAACGATCTGGGCACTGTCTCGGAGAGGGCTCGGTGAATATAGACGATGTCTGTTAATATTCGGACTTCCCCGCCCTGGGACAAAGACCCCTATGAAGCTTTACTGTTCCCTGGGATTGGCTTTGGGCCTTTCCTGCGCAGCTTAGGTGGAAGGCGAAGAAGGCCTCGCTTCCGGGGGGCCCGAAGCCGCATGAGATACCACGTCTGGAAGAGCTAGAATTCTAACCTTGTGTCAGGACCTACGGGCCAAGGACAGTCTCCGTAGACAGTTTCTATGGGGCGTAGGCCTCCCAAAAGGTAACGGAGGCGTGCAAGGTTTTCCTCTGGCCGGAACGGATATTGCCCTCGATGCAAAGCAGAAGGGAGCTTGACTGCAAGACCCACCCGTCGAGCATGGACGAAAGTCGCTTAGTGATCCGACGGTGGCCGAGGGAAGGGCCGCGCCTCAACGATAAGTTACCTAGGGATACATGCTGATCTTCCCCAAGAGTTCACACTCGCGGAAAGGTTTGGCACCCTCGAGTCGGCTCTCTCCACTGGGGCTGTAGTTATTTCCAAGGGTTGGGCTGTTCGCCCCCATTAAAAGCGGTACGTGACGTGTTCAGAACGTCGTGAGACAGTTCGGTCCATATCCGGGCGGGCGTTAGAGCATTGAGAGGACCTTTCCCTAGTACGAGAGGACGGGAAGACTCACCTCTGGTGTAAACCAGTTATCGGCCCACGGTAACCGTTGGGTAGCCAAGTGCGAGCGATAACTGCTGAAAGCATCTAGTAGCAAGCCCACCCCAGATGAGTGCGCTCTATTTCGACTTCCCAAGAGCCCCCGGTAGCAAAGCCGAGACAGCGACGGGTTCTCTGTCCCTGCGGGATGGGAGCGACAGAAGTATGAGAATCCAAGATAAGGTCCGGCGAGACGCGTTTAATAATTACGATAGGTGTCCAAGTGGAAGTGCAGTGATGTTGCAGCTGAGGCATCCTAACAGACCGAGAGATTTGAACCTGTTCCTACACGACCTGATCCCAATTCGATCCTGCACCGTCGCCATCTATTTTCATTGTTCAACTGTTTGACAACATGAAAAACCAAAAGCTCTGCCCTCCCTCTCTATCTAATCGAGGGATGTAAGGGATAGGTCTTTGGTGTCCCTTCCATCAGAAATTGGGGCCTCACAATCATAGCCAATATGCTTTTCTCATCTGCCTTTCTTCGTTCATTGGTTTGGTTCTATTCTTGTGTCCTGGGCGTGAGGAACCACACCAATTCCCTCTCCCGAACTTGGGTGTTAACTCTAACTTGCGGTGACGAGCTGTAAGGGGAGTCCCTGCTGAAAAATAGCTCGACCCAATGATAAAAAGCTTTAACGACCCGTCTTTTACTTTTCCATATTTGGAAATATGAAAAGAGATAAAAAAAAATGGCAAAGGTCGTCTTATTCAAAACCCCAATTAGAACACTCTTCGTATCACTTCACAAATCACTTCACACCTCGGAACGCACTGTTCTATTCTTAGAGATAGAGAGAACGCGCTTTCACATCTTCTTAACCAAACGCCGAAATGACATGGGTGGGAGAGGAAAGGTTCCTTTTTGAAGGGTAACTCCCGGGAACAGATCCAGTGGAGACTGTGTGGCCTGTAGCTCAGAGGATTAGAGCACGTGGCTACGAACCACGGTGTCCGGGGGTTCGATCCCTCTCCTCGCCCACAACCTTCCCTTTTGTCCGAAATTGAATGGCCTTACTTTTTCTTTTTATTTATCGGAACATTCGATCATTACCTATAGTACCCAAGACCGATTCACATATTTGTGTTTTACCTCCCCGTACTCTCCTCAGCCAGCTTGGGGGCAGAATGCAGAGCCAGTACAATATTAGTACGCTTAGCAAATGCCGTTTCCTCAAGTCATTAATATCTTTTCTCGCGGGTACATTTGTGTCCTAATCTGGAAATCGATGACTGCCTCTTCTTTGATGACTGCTAGTACATCATCTAGAATTCTGAATTGCTATTTAAAGGGATTTCCCGGATCTACGCCGAGGTATTGACGGCGATTCTCAAATAATCGTAGAACAGCATGTGATACGATGAGATCGATGCAATAGAAACAAAGACAGCGACGGTTACCTACTCCTAACGTCAAAGCGAGCCCTTTATCCATTCTCATTCTTTAATTAGAATGATCACAATCTCCAAGTAGGATTCGAACCTACGACCATTCAGTGTACGCCGAACCGCCTACCACTGAGCTACTGAGGAACAACGGGAGATTCGACCTCCTAGAGTTCAACCCCCCTCTCACCCCATGAAGAAAAGAAAAAACAATCTGAGGTGTCCGAAGCTTCCTTCGTAACTCCCTGCAACGTCTTCGTAGTGGCTCCGTTTCCTGCCTCCTTTCATAGTGACCTCAAAGTGGCTCTATTTCATTATATTCCATCTATATCCCAATTCCTTCCTTTAATATCCCTTTGGTGTCATTGACATAAGAGATGTCATTTATAGTCTATCCGTTTCTATATATGGAAAGTTAAGAAATCATCATATAATAATCAAGAAATTGTAATAGAAAAGAAAAAGGGGGGTTTGTGATGATTTTTAAATCTTTTCTACTGGGTAATTTATTATACTTTGCATGACGATAATAAATTCGGTCCGTTTGTGTCGGACGCTATGAGATTTCTGACCACATTCTCCATAGCCCTCTTATCTCTTCCTTCTTCGAGCTCGGTTATGGAAGAAGGAACCGAGAAGGAGGTTCACACAACTGGTTTTTAAATTACGGGACCGCTCATGATGTCATATCGATCTATTATGCGCCTCTGCATCTAGCATTGGTACAACCTCATACAATAACTGTCCTAAGTGTTCTACCCTATCTTTTGTTTCATTTCTTCTGGCACAGTCACAAAAACTTTTTTGATTATGGGTCTACTACCAGAAATTCAATGCGTAATCTCAGCATTCATGTGTAGTTTCTGAATAGATCCATTTTTCATTAGTCACCCCATTTCATTTTAACCAATTTCAACTTTGCCAGATTAGGCAACATTTATATGTGGCGATGCAACAACAAGATGTTATTTGTAACAAGTAGTTTTATTATGTTTGTGTTATTGGTTGTACATTTTGCTTCATGAAATGGGTTGGATTGGTATTATTGCTGATACTGCAAAATCATTCTATTCGATCAAATCTAATAGGTAACCTTGCTAATCTCATAGGTACTTTGTCTAGATTGAGAAATTCTATGGCTCGAATTTTTAGTATTCCTCTTATTTATCACCTGTGTCTACTATTTAGGCAGAATGCCGTCGCCTATTGTCACTAGAAACTGAAAGAAACCTCAGAAAAGTCAGAAAAGTCAGAAAAGTCAGAAAAGGAAGAAATGGGAGAAAGTGAGGAAGAAAGCGATGTAGAAAGTGAGGAAGAAAGCGATGTAGAAAGTGAGGAAGAAAGCGATGTAGAAACACTTCCGAAGGAAGGAGACTAAACCGGAACAAGAGGGATCCACCGAAAAAGACCCTTCCCTTTATCGGAGAAAGGCGGGATCCTTACAAAATATATTGAAACGGAAGAGATCCAGTGAATGTACAGAAACAACAAGCAGAATGCCCTTGCACTTTAAAGACACATGCGATTAAAGAGCCCAGTTACGAAGATTCTTATCTTGATACCTATCAAGATAATTGGGATTGGGAAGGACTTTGAAGAAGAGAAAATGAAAAGACTTTTTCTCTTTGACTTTGAAAAACCTATTGTAACTTTTCTTTTCGATTATAGAGCGGTGGAATCGTCCAGTGCGATATATAAAAAATATCGATTTGAAAATGTGTACAAAATTGAAATTTCCCACATATTTTTTTATAACGTGTTCAAGTGATGGAAAACAAATAAATCTTTTACATATCCGCCTATTTTTCAACGTTTTTCGGAAAGTGATAGAACGCAAAATGTCTTTGTACATGACAGAAAAATTTTCCCATGAAGACCTATATGATTATTGGGTTTCTACCAATGAGCAAAAAAATACAACTTGATCAATGATTGATATCGAATAAAACCTCTAGAAGAGAAGAAGAAGAAGAAGAAGAAGAAAGGATATCTCTTGCTCTAGATATACTTGAAAAAAGGACCAGATTATATGCAAACGGATGAGAATGACAGAATACTTGCCAAAAGGGCGTATGATTCCTTTTTTTGAAGAACGGACCGTATCGTGGAACAATAAAAAAATTCTATTCACATACAATCATGAATGATTTAATTACTTCCACAAATGATTTAATTACTTCTACAAATGATTTAATTACTTCTACAGAAGAAGAAGATTAGATTCCATAGAAACGTTTTGGATAAATAGATTCATGGCTCTTTCCCCCCTATGTCCTAAAAATTCCGTAGAATTTGAACAGAAAAGAATCCGCTTGATGAGAAATCTCAATTTAATTATATTGGTTACTTTCTTAACGTCAATCGATGAATCTTCTTTATTTTTATTGGAAGAAGAAGAAGAATTAATTCAGAAAGGAAAGCAAAATCCTTGAGATTTGTATTCGACATAAATTACAACCAATCCAATGAACAACAACAACTGACAAAAATCCATTGGAATAGAAGAAATCAGTAAAAAGGTTCCTCTACGGTCAGATACCATTGACCGATGAATTAGAAGGACTGATCAAGAAATGGAGAAGAACAAGGAAGATTATGAAATTAGTGTCAGAAGCGAAACGGGTGGTGATCTATACTGATAACAATCCGGATCCGGATACCGAACTGATAATATTGATCACGCAGAAGCAGAAGAGGTGCTTGATACGTTATTCGAAACGACCAATTTTTACTGGGGTTAATCCAAGGATCCATGCGTGCTCAAAGACGTAAAACAGTTATTTGGGAAATATTTCAAACAAATGTTTCATTCCCCGCTTTTTGGATCGAATAGACAAAGGCTTTTTTTTTTTTTCTTTTTTTGATAGATTCTTTTTTTTTTTCTTTTTTTTTGATAGTATAGCTGCTAATCGAATAATAATCTTATTTTTAGGAATTTCCGTGGGGGGAAACCCAGAATCCGAAACTTCCGACTTTGAGGAGAAAGTAAGATACAAACACTGGGAAAAAAGACGAGGAGAAAAAAAAAAAAGAGGAAGATGAACGGATAACAATATCAGAAATTTGGGATAGCATTATATTTGCTCAAGCATAAGAGGTTTGATGCTGATAACCCAATCTTTTTTTAGAAAAAACATTGTATTGCCTTCATTGATAATAGCTAAAATATTGACGTATGTTTCATTCCGTTATTCCAATTCCCCCTAGTGGTATAGGATTTTGAATGAATTGAATAAGAAATACGTTAAAAGCACCTATAATACTTTTTCCATATCAGAAACAGAAGTTTCCCAAGATTGGTTAACAATGGTATTGCATATAAAGATTTTATTTCCCTTTCGTTTAAAACCTTGGCGAAGATCTAAAATAACGATCTCATATGGAGATCCAATGAAAAAAAAAAAAAAAAAGAAATTTTTAGTTTTTTAACAGTTTGTGGAATTGGAAACGACTCCCTTTTGGTCTCACCTCGACACCCACCTTCTTTTTTTGAACCCATATATAAGGAACTCAAAAAATAATTAGAAAAGTAAAAAAGAACTCTCTAAAAGTTTCAAAGAAAAAACAGATGGGTCCTCAAAATAGTTCTAGTTCTAAAACGAATAGTTCTAGTTCTAAAACGAGTTCTAAAACGAATAGTTCTAGTTCTAAAACGAATAGTTCTAGTTCTAAAACGAATAGTTCTAGTTCTAAAACGAATAATGAAGAACTTGAAAAAGTGAACCAAATTTCTTTATTTGAATTGAGGAAGGGAAAGTACATGAATCCAATGAAAATGCAAAAGATTCAAAAAAAATAATCAGATTATTCACGAATCGACCATTCAATTCGATCTATGAATGGACAAATTTTACTCATAGAAAAAAAATGAAAGATCTTGCTGATAAGACATCACAATAAGGAATCAAATGAGAAGGAATCACAAAAGACAAGAAGAAATAGTTCAGCCTACGATAAAAAGACCGGCAATTACAAACCATATTATTGGCAGATACTTCAAAGAAAAATACCCGCTTAATACGCAAATCACATTATTTTATGAAATCTTTCATTGAAAAAATATACATAGATATCTTGCAATGTATGGTTACCATTTCTAAGGTTATGCCACCTTTTAAAAAACATTATCAATGAATCCATTTACAACGATGAATAAATCAAAAGGAATTGATGAAGACAGATCAAGATACAATGAACTTTAGTTCGACTTAAAAAGATCCTTCTAATCCTAATATTAGAAATGATTTAAACACTTATCACGACTTATCTTCCTTGTCCCAAGCATATGTATGTATACAAATTGTCACCAACCCTTATTTTAACAACCATCACCTGAATCTGTACTTCAATATCACGATCACGGGACCTATCCTTTTATTAAAGACAAGATAAAGTTTATTGTATGACACGAGGAATATTTGATTCCAAATCAAGGCATAAGAAATTAATAATCTGGAATGATAAATGAAAACTGGTTAAAGTGTCATTATCATATAATTTTTTTCTCGGAGCAAATGGTCTCGATTAGTACCGAAAAATATGCGAATTAGAGTCAATCAACGTTGTACTATTCAAAATAAAGAATCAATGAAATTGTATTCATATAAAAAAGAAAAAGACCGATTAATTCTTACATGAATGAAATTTTTATGCAGTGGATTTATCGCGATTCGAAAGCAAAATTAAAAAAACACTACAGATATATCTTTTATACATGAAGAAATAAATTATGGGATAGTAAGGACTCATACACACTGAAACCCGAATCGTTTTATGTATTGCTAAATATGACTATTGATTGTTACCTAAAAAAGGATATTTGTGATACCCATAAAAATCTGGATAGAAATATGGATTATGAATTCTTCATTTTTGCCTTAGAAACAATAGTGATATTGAGAACAATAGTGATATTGAGAACAATAGTGATATTGAGAACAATAGTGAATTGAGACTGGACCGATATGTATATCGGTACCGAATTTATAAAATACAAGACTAAGACCATCAAAAAAAATTTTTTGATTGGATGGGAATGAATCGAACTTATTCACCATAATCAAATCTAGAACTTGGGTCTTTCCCAGAATTTGTGTTTACTCTTTTGATGCATATAAGATTAACCGTGGATCATACCAATCAAATTACTTCTTTCTAATATTTATTATGAAAATGATATTAGTCAAATCCAAATGAAATGATATTAGTCAAAATCAAAATGAAAAAATATTAGTCAAAATCAAAATCAAAAAAATATTAGTCAAAATCAAAATCAAAAAAATATTATCAAAATCAAAATCCAAAAAATATTGTCAAAATCAAAAAAATATTAGTCAAAATCAAAAAAATATTAGTCAATCAAAAAATAATTAGTCAAAATCAAAATCAAAAAAATATTAGTCAAAATCAAAAAAATATTAGTCAAAATCAAAATCAAAAAAATATTAGTCAAAATCAATCAAAAAAATATTAGTCCAAAATCAAAATGAAAAAAATATTAGTCAAAATCAAAATCAAAAAAATATTAGTCAAAATCAAAATCAAAATCAAAATCAAAATCAAAATCAAAATCAAAATCAAAAAATATTAGTCAAAATCAAAATCAAAAAAATATTAGTCAAAATCAAAAAAATATTAGTCAATCAAAATTAAAAAAAAAAAAAAAAAAATCCAAGAAAATAAGAAGGGAACTAGATTTGTTCCTGAAAAAATTTTTTATTTTTCAATTAAGATGGGATGACCCCTTGAATCAAAATTTTTTATAATGTTGGATATATTGTCTCCTACTTTAGATTTGAAAATCCAAGAAATTACTATATCCTCGATTCAACGAGTCTAGATACATCTTGATGTCATTCTGATTCAGAAGATAAAGCTCTTACAGATTAATAAAAAGGGGACTATAATTATCGAACCAATTCGTCTATCTTTAACACAGGAGATGATGAAAATCTCCCCCTTAAATACAATCCTCAACTCCATAAGTATTTCATCTGCGGTCGATAGAGAGTAAACAACCAAATTAATATGAACAATAACCTAAAAGAAAGATTGTTGATAGAAGATTTTCAAAATCCACTGGACGAACATGGCAATATTTGTGAATTGGGCTCAAGATCATTTAAATTCTTTGTCCTGAAAATATTCTATCTCTAGACGTCGTAGAGAATTGAGAATTCTAATTTGTTTCAACTCTCTATCGGGATATTGTGAATAGAAATCCAGTATTTTGCAACGAAAACAACATAAGAAACTCTGAACAATTTTTGAATGAGGACAAACGTTTAATACGATTTAAATAAATTATTAAATGCAAATTGTTTCTTTGGCCCAATTACCGATTAGAGAGTTAGCTTGTATGAATCGCTATTGGTTTGATACCAATAATGGTAGTCGTTTCATTATTCAAGATACGGATTTATCCACGATTCAGAATTATTTAATAGTATATTTCGCTATATATCCATGCCGTTTTCAGTAAATAAAACCGAAAGTGTCGCATATTGTGTGTTACGTTCTGTACATGCTCCGATTTACTTGTGTATCAATTCATTGAATCTAGAAAGAAATCTACGAATCTTTTTTAGGTGCAAAGAATCATTCTCTTCGTAATGCAAAATATATTATCCTTTTCTAAATATATTAATCCTTTTCTTTTCTATCTAAACAAATGGAAATTTGATTTAGATAGAAACGGATAAATCTAAATTTTTGCGTGTACTAGATTCAAAACATTGCATAATCTACTAATTATTATTTTATTTTTTCCTGATGTAAAAATCCATGGCATGGAAAGAAGAAGAAAAAGATAAAAAGTTTTATGGTCAAAAATTCATCTTTCACTTCTTCACAAGCATAAAAGAATAAAACAGGGTTCTGTTGAATTTCAAGTATTAAGTTTCACCAATAAGATACGAAGACTTCCTTCACATTGGAATTGCACAAAAGAGATTTTTTATCACAAAGCGGGTCCTTACAAAATTCTGGAGAAACGTCACGTCTGCTTCTTATTTTCAAGAAAATAGAGCGCGTTATAAGAAATTAATTGACCCGTTGGATCTTTCGGGAGTCCAAAAATCGTTTAATTAAATCGTTTTGAATTAGTATAGTAGTTATTAATTTTTTATTTTGATGACCTCCTACTTTTTTGAGGAATTCATGAAATATTAATTAAGAAGAAAGATATGACTGTACCGGCTTACAAAAAGATTTCATGATAGTTAATATGGGTCCTCCCACCCATCAATGCATGGTGTTCTTCGACTGATCGTTACTCTCGATGGTGAGATGTTATTGACTGTGAACCCATATTGGCTATTTACACAGAGGGATGGAAAAAATAGCGGAAAACCGAACAATTATACATATCTGCCTTATGTAACACGTTGGGATTATTTAGCTACTATGTTCCAGAGTTCAATAACTGTAAATGCACCAGAACAACTGGAAAATGTTCAAGTACCTACAAAAGGGCTAGCTATATCAGAGTAATTATGCTGGAGCTGAGCCGTATAGTTCTCATTTGTTATGGCTTGGGCCTTGTATGGCGGATATCGGCGCGCAGACTCCCTTTTTCTATATTTTCAGAGAGAGAGATTGATATATGTTTATTTCGAAGCCGCCACAGTATGGCGATGTTCATAATTATTTCCGCATCGGAGAGTAGCTGCCGATCTCCTTATGCTGGTAGATAAATGTTTGGATTTTGCGATTATTTTTTAACAGGAATTGTTGAATACAAAAACTCATTACGCGAAATCCCATTTTTTTTGGAGCGAGTCGAAGGAGTGGCATTCTTGGGTAGAGGAGCATAAATTGGGTTCTATCAGGACCGATGTACGACTTCTAGGACCACATTGGATCCTCGCGTAAAATACATCGATCAATTAGTGGAGTGGTACAATGAATTCGATTGGGAAGTCCAATGGAAAAAAAGGAGATTCGTTATCTCGTTATTTGTACGATCGGTGAAATGAGGGAATCTATAAAAAGAATTCAACAGCTCTGAAGGAATTCCCTTAGGACCCTATGAGAATTAGAAGTCCGAACGCTTTGATTGAGAGCAAAAATTCCGAATGGAAAATGATCTGACTATAGATTATTAGTACAACCCTTCACCCAATTTTGATTGTCTGAAACAAGAACTTAACGTGAATAGAATCCCAAAAGGGAATTAGGAATTTTTTGATATAGATAATAGTGTTTTCCCTTGTAGATTGAAAATTCGTCCACCCGGCTTCATAAATTTGCAAATGTTCTTCCTCAGCTATTAAAATAAGACTGATTGGCTGATATCATGACGATACTAGTAGTATAGAAGCATTATGGGAGAGTGTTGTCGTTGAAATGATAATTGATACGACAGAAGTACAAACTATCAATTCTTTTTCTATATCGGAATCCTTAAAAAGACTATATGGACTCATTATGGATCTTTGTACCCATTTTGACCCTTATATTGGGATTAACACATAGGGTACTAGTAATTGTGTGGTTAGAAAGAGAAATATCTGCAGCGATACAACAACGTATGGGGCCTGAATATGCCGGCCCCCTTGGGAATCCTTTCAAGCTCTAGCAGATGGAACTAACTACTTTTTTAAAGAAGACCTTCTCCCATCTAGAGGAGATGTTCGTTTGTTTAGTATTGGACCGTCTATAGTGGTCATATCAATTCTACTAAGTTATTTTAGTAATTCCTTTTGGGTATCGCCTCATTTTTAGCCGATCTCAGTATAGGTGTTTTTTTATGGGTCGCCATTTCAAGTAGTGCTCCTATTGGGCTTCTTATGTCATGATACGGATCGAATATAAATATTCCTTTTCCGGTGGTCTACTACAGCTGCTGCCAATCTATTCTTTATGAAATACATTAACTTAACTCTCATGTGTGTTATCATATCTCTACGTGTGATTCGTTGAACATGAACTTTATACTTCTTTCCTAGAAGTAAGGAAAGAAGTTGAATGTAATGTATTGAATAGGTATTTATTTTTTTAGTCATCATTCGGGTCAATTAGTTAAACAGTAGTTATATTAGTGAAACAAAACAACTTAGAAGTTTGCCAGTAAATACTATAAAAATCTCATTTGCATATGTACATAAGTTGAAGTAAACATAAGCATGTAAACGGTTTACCCAGATAAGATTCTTTCATTAGTCATCAATCTTGAAGCGGGTGTAAAAGATCAACTGTATGGATTTTTCATTTACCTGTCTTGTAGTTATTACCATGCCGTAGATCAATCAAAAATCAGTGGACGGTTAGGAACACAGTTCACAAAGGATTAGTAATCGAGATCATGTAAGGTATAAAAAAAGAGATATTTCTACATAAAAAAAAAAAAAAATTATAAAAAAAATAAAAAAAATGAATAACGATATGGAATGCATAATAATAAAAGCATAAATAGAAGAGATTCGTCCACCTCCTAGATTTGATTCCTTCCCCTATAAAAAAACTTGCAATGCAACCCCATTTGTAATCTCAATTTTATATATCTATCAAAAACTGAGTTAGTTCGTTATCCCCTTTACCCATGGTAAAACCCTATTCTAAAAGAATGCTATGTACCCGATTATATGACCAATTGTATATCCCATTTTTGATTTGGTCCAAGATAATTCTTTGTAGGACCCCTTTCTCAATGAATGGATAGTTCAATTCCGTAAAAATGATAAGCAGACCCATATAAGATATATGCTATGATAAGCCCGTAATAGCTATACTTAAACTGAAAAAATTGCATTTGTAAAAATTCATACCAGTCCACAGAATTACTCGAATTTGGATGGACAAGTTTGTGATGTAGTTAACCATTTGGAGAATATATCCAAATCTATTACCCTTCGATCAAATGGAATTTCCCTTGGGATCAACAACACAGTAATAATACCAAGATAAGCAGAGGAAACGCATAGTATTCCACTTCGCGAGGGTACCTGTAGTGTACTTTTTTTCGAAAGAAGTATTAAAGTATCGTATGCATTTTTTTTAGCTATTAATCAATTATTTATACATATCCTTTGAAAAAAAGAAGACCTTATTATTCATTGTTGAATAAAGGAAATTTTCTGACTGCTTGGGTACCTCCTTTCCCCATAAGATATTGAATAGGACGAACTATTTTTTGTGCTACTGTAATCTTGAAAATGAACGCGCAATGTCCATCAAAGGTAAGTTAAATACACCCTAAACATATAAAATGCAGTCAATCCTGCTGTGAAACAAGCTATTTTGCGAAAATTTGGTGAATACAACCCCTATCTAAAATTTCTCTTTGACCCAAAACAAGCAAGAGGTGGAATACCGCAAATAGAAAGTGTACCTAATAAAAAAGTAGTTCTTGTAATTGGAACATATCTTCTTAAACCACCCATAAGAGCCATATTCTGACTTTTTTCTGGCGAATATCCGACAATAGGTTCCATTGAATGAATAATAGATCCGGATCCCAAAACCTAAAGCTTCTAATAGCATGATGATCAAATGGAATAAAGCAGATCGATAAGACCTATACTAGAGCTAACAAATATAACCCATTGAGACCTTGTAGAATGGCAACTTCTTTTGATACTCTTTGAGCAAGAGCAAAGTAGCTCCTAGTAGTACTTTTACTTAACCCTATTACAGATATGAAATTCATGACGTAAGGTAGAGCGATGAAAATAGGAAGAAGTCGAGCTACAAGACAAAATTCCTGCTGCTACCATAGTACGCGTGTATAATAGCCGAGATGGAGTGGGTCCCGTCCATGGCATCGGTAACCTACGTTAAGGGTGAATTGTGGCGGAGTTAGCAACTGCACCAAGAATAATAAAGAGGCACACAAGTAGCAAATAAAGACTGACCCCATGATTATGGATCAGTATTTAGTTATTTCGACAAATCCCAAATCTAACTACCCTGTTATCCAACAACACCTCAATTCCTAATAATAAACCAAAATCCCCTAACGATTTAGTACAACGCTTTTTGACAAGCACTTGCTGCAGTCGGCGTGTGAACCAAAATCCTATTAATAAATATGACACATCCCCACACATTCCAAAAATTAATTTGTATCAAATTGGAACTGGTAACTAATTCCCACATGGAAGCATTGAAAAACTCATATAAGCACAAATCTCAGAGATCCTGCTCGTGAGACTATAATTGTCACTATAAATAAGAACCAAGATTCCAACAGTATAATTAGTAGTGACCGAATTACTAAGTGGGTCGATCAATATCCACTCCAAAGGAAAAATCATTATTGATGGTCCAAGAACCATAGAATTGATATATGAACTTCCTGTATTTGTTGAATAGATAAATTGGCTGAAAACCCATAACTATACTTAACAGTAACCTAGGTAAAAGCCCATATACGACGAATATTTTTTTGTTGCTGTCGGAATCAGTAGAAGTCCAAATCCTATTGACACAGTAACTGGAAGTGGAAGAAAAGGTATTATCCATGCATATTGATATTAGGTTCCCATAAGAAAACAAAATGAATCTTTAATCATTCTACTATTCTAGTCTAGTCCTTATGTAGATATTCTATTCTGGTAATTTATGCCATATTATATCGTATAATAAGAAAAATATTATAACTAATAAAAAAGAGTTATATCAAAAGGAGTACTGATCTAATATAGATACTATGATCCATATTAATTTAATACAAAGGACCCTAGTTTACCTATTTGTCCTTTTATATAGTATTCCCTACTCCCTCTGTAACTCCTTCTGAACTGATTGATTGGTGTCCAATACAATAAGGAAAACTTATGTTTTGATTGGATTCCAATACAATAAGGAAAACTTATGTTTTGATTGGATTCCAATACAATAAGGAAAACTTATGTTCATCGGAAGATAACTCCTTACTTCGTAAGAAACTGAAATCAAGCTGACTGAGGTTATCTTTATTGGGTAATGAAATATCTTTTTTCGATTAACTACTATGTGAATTGTAATTTTGAATGACAAACCTAGCACGACTGCGCTTAATCAATTATAGACAAACTCTTTTTCCAAAAAAAATTTCCTTCCTTTCTTCTACTTGTATTTTTTATCCCTAGTGTTTGTTGTATATGTGCGATTGATGCCTACATATGCGTAATTATACCTAATATTGTTTGTTTTGTTTTAATATATATGTTTTAATACTATGTTTTAATGAATTATATGTTTTAATAGGTTTTAAATATATTTGAAAATGCTTTTTAAAAAACTATTCTACCATGGAAAAGTATAGATATGACTAAAAGGAACAATCCATTTTGAACAAAACAAGACATGTCTTTCCATACACGAGAAAACTGGTAACCCTTTTTGAATGGCCGTCCCCAAAACAGCTACTTCTATGGTCAAAAAAACGTATTCGTAAAAATATTTGGAAAAAAAAAGGATTTTTATCTTGCAGTAAAGGCTTTTTTCTTATCTAAACGTTTTCCACCGGACGTTCAAAAAGTTTTTTTGTGCAACAAAACAAAATAAAGTCTTGGCAGATCGAATGGACGATACTCAAGAACTTCGAATTTTTTAAGATGAACGTCACCATTATTAATGTATTGAACTCTTCAATACTCAATATAGTTAGAACTAGCTTTGTATATTAAGGTGTTATGTAGAATAAAGGTATGTATATCGATTCTGAATATTTTTTTCTATCTACTTTTCAAAATCAAAATATTTTTCTATGTGAAAGTAAGAGTTGATTACGTAGAATGAAACAATTCTTTTGTTTCTTATATGCCTAACAAAAACCAAATTTGTGTTGGTAAATCTTACCATTATATATATAATGAGAGTATAATACTCTAATGGTACTAAGAATGATACTAAGGTGTCGAAAAGCGTTAGAAAATTTCAATTCTTTTGATTTAGTGATGAAATTGGTATACATATGAAATTTTAATCCTGGTTATTTAATTTTCTTCATTGAAAAAAAATCTTTTTCATTTTGTTTGAATCTATGAAATAAAATCGGATAATAAAAAACGAATCAAAAAATAGAAAAGACAATTCTTAGTTCTATACCTCAAACCTCGACCGACAACAAAACTATTGAGTTCTAACTGTTTTGGAAGAACTTAGTTTCTAGTACCGAAAGTTTATTATTAAAACTAAACTTACAATGATCCCAACTAAAGATTATTTTTTTTGAATATAGATCAATAGGATTGAATAGAGATTAAAATAGAATTTAATGATCTTTTATTTATCGTTTCTAATGTTAACTAACTATTTGAATCCTTGATTCTCGACGATTCACTGACTTGACTATTATAGTTCAAGTAAGCCGCCATGGTGAAATTGGTAGACACGCTGCTCTTAGGAAGCCTGCTAGAGCATCTCGTTCGAGTCCGAGTGGCGGCAATCCTATAAATCCTAAAAATAATCCTCTAAAAGAGACCAAGCGATCCTATAATGTATTCAATTCTCGATTTCAATTCTCTAATGGGACCCCCCCTTTGTAATGGATTTACCTTTATAACCATATATTAACTCATATCTCTTTTTCGATAATTTCAATTGTGATTACGATTCATTTAATGTCTTATTAGTCCGCGAGAATCGGAGGTGATTGCGTGATTAATTGGAAAAAGGGATGATAGCCACTTTTTTTCTCTATACCAGAGTATTAGTTTCCCCCTGTGTGTTTCTTCGGACATTTTCCATAAGAATTTATACTATTCTTAATCTTCCTTTCGTGTAGTTTCTCCATTATTCAATATGATTTCCAAATGGGGACCATAAAAATGATTTAAGCACAATAACCGCACCAGTACATTTTTACACAGGCTTTGCCACGTCGGGTTTTTAACTGAAATGCATCAATCCGCATATTAGTAACCTGCTCTACAATCTCAGTGGGTTAATGATGCACGTAGTGATGTTTTAAGCTATTCAGCTCTTTTAGGCGGATCATTATTATCAGTCGCTCTTCTAGTCATTACATTTCGAAAAAACTCGATATTTGTAAAGCGTAATAATTTTTCTTAATTAAGCCATTTTTCTTTGGTGAGATTCAATATTTGAATGAAAAAAGAAGTGTTTTTTAAAACCACTTCTTTTCTTTCATTTCGAAATTATTATAAATATCAATTGACTCAACGTTTGGATTATTGGAGCTATCGTGTCCCTTATTTAGGTTTACTTTTACCCTAGGCATTCTTGTGGAGCATATGGGCAAATGCATGGGGATTCTTATTGGAATTGGACCCCCAAGAACTGGCTTTTTTTACTTGACATATTCGCGATTTATTTACCTACTAGAACTAGATAATAGTAGATAAACAATCAAAGTTTGAAAAGTACGAATTCGGCACTTGTGGCTTCTATAGGATTGCTTATAATTTGGATAGGTTATTTTGAATCAATCTTTAGTATAGGTCATACAATAGTTATGGTTCATTCACATTACATCTACTTGAATAAACTACACAGATAAATAATTGAATAAACTACATAAAATCAAAAAATCATCCCAAAGATATATATAAAGCTCTTGTTTGTGCGAGTTTTGAGAACCGTTTGAATCATTCCTTATTCAAAACGGTTCTCAAAAACTAAAATGCCTCTCATTACACTTCCGAATTCACTTTTGTTTCTTTTGCTTGTACGCGAACGTTTAAAATCTCAAAATCAAGACCAAAATTCGATTCCTTATTATTAATGAGAGACTATCCGATGAAAGTAGTTAGATAGGATAGCTTGCACCCGATCCAACTGATAGCGAGAGACGAAATCCGGATAAATACCAATACCTATTCGGGTAGAAAGATACAGATTGAAACAAATAGTTCTCGTGGTCCAGAATCCGCAAAATTAGAGTTTGGAACATTGAATAGCTTGTATCCATAAACATCTGACGAACAAATAATAATAATAGAGTTATCATTCCAAGTTGCCCTTCAAACGTAACTTAGCATTTTGGGCATTAAAAGTTATTTTGGACTAGTAATTATTCCAAAAAATACTAATAATTCCGCAACAAAACCACTCATTCCTGGCAGGCAGAGAAGCCATCGAAAACACGAACATGGTAAATAGTTTTGGCATTGGGATCGATATCCCCCCCTTCGTCGAGATACAAGACGTATTCTATCACAACTCGTTCCTGCCAGAAAAAACGCGCAGCACACCATAAGTCCATGAGATAGTCTTTGTAAAATGGCATCCCCCGGCGGGGTGGCCCGCAGAAAGACCCCGCCTCCCCCCCCCCCCCCCCCCCGTTGAGTCCCATCGGTTATAGAACCAATTCCTATAATTGTGAAACCCATGTTAATACAGGGATCGGCTATTCTTTTTTTAAATTCCGTTGACCGAGAGAGGTTGAGCTGCATAAGAAGATTATGTGAATCGTCCCACTAGTACCAACCAGGCGAAAATTAGAATAGCGTGGGGTAATCATTCCATGTTGATCCGATAAGTCCATATGCGGCCATTTTTAATGAAGATTCCAGCCTAGAAGCATACATGTACTGTAAGTTGCGTTCCATGGGTATCGGGTAACCACGTATGTCGGGTATAATCGGCGATTTGACAGCATAAGCACATAATAAGCCAAAATATAATATTATTTCCAATTCACAGGATATGATTGATTATTTCATTTTGAAAAATCTAATGTGGGTTCCTTAGGGCCTAAACCCCATACCTAGAACTCCTATTAAGAGAAAATGGAGCCCCCCGCAGTGTACAAAATAAACTTTGTGCCAGTAGAGACTCTTTCCCTCCCCCAGGATACAGTAAATAACCGGAATTCATTCTACTCCCCCAGCAAAAAAGTACAAGGTCCTCGAGATGAAAATTCTACTGACCGCTGTACATTGGCTACCTGAGAAAATAGAACATCGCGAATTTCGAGTAACTTCCAGCGCTAATGTAGCTAAAGTGTGATAAATCCTGGCAGTAATAGGTCCTATGGAAGCCCATCGATTCCCAGTTTCCAGTGGAAAATCAAAAAAATCTAATCCATTTTCAATCTTCCTCCCCTTTTGTTATGGATCGTCCAATTGGAAATGATTAACGAAAACATAGTTCCGTTAAGAGCTCCAACGAGCATATACTTAGCTACCATCTAAACATCTTATTTCCTTTATGAAGGACGAAAGAAATGGAAGAACGACGGTATCGCAAAACAACAAGCTGTTAACCAAGGAAAAATAACTCGTTTATAAGACAAGATACGTTTTGACCAGAAAAACCCAGTTCTCGGAATAGAATAATATATTTTTCTCGAGTACGGGCTTTTGTCGTAAAGAGGAATCAATGATTCAAGTGGCTTTTTTTGTAACGTTCAATACCCTAGACCATTTAAAAAATTTGCGCGCGTTTTTCATCTATAAATAAACACGGACACTCACAAAATCCTTTGGCAGGCGGATTCACATCTCTTACAACCCACACAGTCCTCGGTTCTTGGTGCGGAAGCAATTTGCTTAGCTTTACTCCGTCCCAAGGTATCATTCCAATACATCCTGGGGGCAGGCTCGTACACATTGAGTTACACCCTATACATGTATCATAAATTTTTTACTGAATGTGACATTGGATCTATAAATTCCAGGTTTGAACATCAAAAATTTTCAATCTGGTAGAACATTGTAGGATTTATATTATAGACACCGACGAAGCAGTGGTTTTATTAAAATTTAAGAATCAATATATTTCTAATCTGTTCATGAGAAAAGCCAAGCGACTGTTATTTCCGTTTCAAAAATCATGATCATACGAGCCCATGTGTAAATAAAATTGGCCGACAAAAACAAATTGATCATCCATTCAAATCAATATTTCAATATTCATATTTGAAATATGAATATATAAAAATAAACTAAATTATATTCATATTGAAATATGAATATATAAAAATAAAACTAATTTATTCATATTTGAAATATGAATATATAAAAATAAAACTAAACTTATACTTTAATTTCATTTTCGTAATCTGATTTACATTTATTAATTTAATAATATTATTTTTATTATTTTATTATAATATTTATAATATTATCAGTCATATTCATTAAGATAATATTTATATATTGATCCGTATATTATATTATTATAATAATACAATAACAGTATAGATGATACACATTAAAAATACAATAATACTAAAATACCTTAAAACATTAAAATTAAATCATTAAATTAAAATACATTAAAATTTGAAATACATTAAATTACACATACATTAAAACTAACTACAATAAACAATAAAAAACAATAAAAAATTATAAATACCAAGAAATTAAGAAGTAATTATTTTCCATTAATGGAAATGAAAGTGAAAGAATAGAAAAAGAATAGAAAAATAATTCCAATTACATTTTATTTTCTTATGCTTTATCAGGTGTGCGGTGTCTTGATTTATATGATCATTATAACTGATTATTCAATAATGATCATGATGAAGTATCACAATTATTCAACAAATTCGATTGATTATACGAGTTGATTTTCTGTTTCGATGATCGACGAAACAATAGCTAGACCACTAGCTGCTTCGTTCGCTGCAACAGCTATAATAAAGATTGAGAAAATGTTTCCTTTTATTGGCGACTATCAAATATACATAAAATGTTACGATAATATGAACCGAATTTAGTATAGCTCAAGACACATAAGTGCTCTAACCATGTTTCGACTTGTGATCAATCCATAGGACCGATAGAAAGAAATAAAACCTCAAAAAAATACATGCTCGAACATCATTGACTAACTCCTTATCAATCTCGATTCATTTCAATATGAACAATTCAAGCGATTCGATTTTTTATTTATTTAGAACTTCTAATTCTAAAAACTTTTTAATTCTTTTAAAATTCTAAAGATTTATTATTTGCGAGCCAAGTAATTGCACCGATCAAGAAACGAAAAGAAGTATAGAATTAGTTCAAAGGAAGATAAAAAATCTGTCGAATAAATGATCCCCATTTGTTGACTTTACTTATTAGGTCCTGTTCTATATCTGGTTTGATCTTGTAGCCACTAATTCGTACCATGACTTTCTGGTATAGTAATATAGGAAAAAAGAATACTTGTACAAACCCGTGAAGCGTGACTCCATCTCCATGGTCACAAATACGACTCATTGGAATATTCTGAACCATTCATGAACATTACCGCAAATATTGATTAAGACATTTACGTCTCCATAAATACGTAGCTTGTGCGGCCGCTACAAAAAAAGAGTTCGATGGAAGTGTAAATAGGTAGACAAACAGAACCAATCCCAACGAAAAAGCAGAATAAATAGGATTGGTAAGTAATACTACCCCCAGACCCCCTAGTATAAAACTGACCCTCAGAAATGCTACAAGAATATCATGTATTGGTCCAGTAAATCCATTATGTATAATATAAACAAAAAAATATAAGTCAAATCATGAACCTACTAAATGGTCCGAATGAAAAGGGTTACCCCATTTTTTATTGTATATGATATGTTCCTATTTATTGTATATGGAATATTCCTAATTGAATTCATCTTATTTGGTTAATTTTATATTAATTGTATATATTGATATTAATCATTTTTATATATCGATATATATAGATATTAATTTTATTTAGATATAGTATTTTAATGGGCATCCTACTTACTTTTATCCAAAAGAAAAAGAATAAAAAAAGTAGTTTGAAATTGTATATTTCGAAATTCCGTGAGAACAATTTCATTTTAAATCAAAGAGTGGTTCTCACCAATCTTAGTTACTAATTATTATTGTATTTACTGACCATTATATTTAATAATTATTTGTAGTTACTGACCAACCAAATAAAAAGTTTTGATCTTTTATATCAAAACAAAATCTTAGTAACGGTAATCGTTCCTGAATCAAAGGGTTTTATCTTTATCTATTTTGATTTGATTCGTAATTCATAACTGTTTGAATTGTGTAATCTCCAATTACTGACATTGGTAACCGACTCAACCCTTGAGATAATTCAATTCGTGACGATCATAAGTAGAAAGCTCATATTCTTCAGTCCTGGATAGAACATTTTTTGTTGGCATACTCGACACAGTTACCACAAAATATACAGAACCCCGAATCATACTATAATTAAGCAATGGTTTCGTTTCATATCTCTTGCCAATCTCAATCACAAAGGTAATTATTGGCAGACACTAACACATACTTCGCCAGGCATACAGTTATCAAATTCAAAGTGAATTCGACCACGAACGCTCTGATGTATTGATTTCTCATAAGGATATTGAACTAGTTACAGTTAAACGGTTTGTGTGGGATAAGGTATTTATGAACTTTGACCAATATCCTTGTCCGCTCGATTGTTTGTTGACCATAATTCTGAACCCAGTTACCATGGGAACAATTGTCGATATCCATAATAAATTGATGTTTCTTTCTCTTGTTTGAAAGAGGTTATTCATCTAGAATATCGTTATCGTATTCTGTTATTTAATAGTGAAACAGTTGGGAAGAGGTTGTCAATAATAGATTACCCAAAGAAATAGGTAAAAAGCAATTTTCCAGCCAAGATTTGAAATAGCTGTCCATTCTCATCCTAGGTAAGTCCATCTTGTTGTGCTAGAATGAACATAACCCATAATCTTTACTATGAATAGATACCAATTGTCATTCCAAGACTCCAGCTATTTTTTTTATTCCGAAAGCTCAGGAATGGATCTTACGGAATAGATAAATTCCACCCACCTAGTAGCACCGTTATCGATAACGAAGAAGCTAATAGATTTAAAGGTAAGAAGCAAGATAAATAAACCAAATCTGATACCTGAATATTCGTTTTGCTAACCTGCTCCTATTCCTCTCCGCTTCTGTAATCAAAGGTCATCTCTCACATCACTAGAGAAGAAATGATAAAACTGAAATCCTATGGCTGACCGCCATAGATTCCACCCCCAAAAGCCATATTTGGACTGGCTGCAACTATATCCAACTGTACTTGAACTGTTAGATAACTAGGCGATAATAACATTACTGTTTCCATCGCTATTTCCAAACCGTCATGAGACCTCAGCTTCATACGGCTCCTCTATGGCCAAATAAATGTAAGGACCGTTCATATGATCACACCTTCTTTTGGGTAAACTAGAATAAAGATATATCAGAGAGTCCAAAATTAAACCAATGGAATTCCGTTTGCTAGCATACAAAAAGTGCTTCGGAATTAATCTCATCCCTTATGATACTAAAAATGTAGTTTTCTTTGTTCGGTAATACTCAGCCCTTCATAAAAGACTCGTTATATCATAATCTAAGAATTTAAAGAATAGGAATTGGTCCATAAGTGTGATAAAATCCAAACCCCCCAATAACATGTGGGGAAAATGGGAAAAAATAATAATAATACAATACTTTTTTATTCATTCGCTTTTACATTCGATTATTACATTCCATTTCTTTTGTTCCGGTTCTTCTATCTCAGAAGAGGGAAGTACTTTGAAAAATAAAAAAAAAAAGAATAAGGGATTATTTCGTGCGATAGTCATTTATTTAATCATTGAATAGGGCATACTCTAGATCGGAATCGTAAGGGAAGTACTGCTTGATCCTTCTACCAACTTAAAGTCCCTGATTTTTGATTCGTTATTCATTTTTTTATTTTTTTTTATAATTTTTTTTTTTTTTTTTTGTAAAATATCTCTTTTTTTTATACCTTACATTATCTCTATAGTCTAATCCTTTGTCACTTTGGTGTTCCTAACCGTCCACTGATTTTTGATTGATCTACGGCTTGGTAATAATACAAGACAGTAATAAAACTCCATACGTTTACTTTTACACCCGCTCAAGATTATATGGACTAATGAAAGAATCTTTAATCTGGGGGTCAACAGTTGTTACCCTGCTTATTTTTTACTTCAAACTTTCTTCTTGTACATGAAATGGTTTTATCTTCTTACTGCAACTCTAAGTTTTTTGTTTCACTCATATAACTTCTGGTTTACTCATTGACCCTAATGATGAAAAAAAATAAATACCTATTCAATACATTACATTCAACTTCTTTTCCTTTACTTCTAGGAAAGAAGATAAAGTTTCAGTTCAACCGAATCACACGTAGAGATATTGATAACACACATAGAGTTAATGGTTTTCATACTAATATATTGAGCAGCCGCTCGTAACACCCTGAAGTAATATTTAATTATTCGATCCGGATCCTGACCATCGTAATCCCAATATGCTCAATACTTGAAATGGCGACCCATAAAAAAACACCTATACTGAGATCGGCTAAATGAGGCGATACCAAAAGGAATTACTAAATACTTAGTAGAATTGATATGACCACTATAGACGGTCCCAATACTAAACAACGAACATCTCTCTAGAGGAGAAGGTCTTCTTAAAGTATTTTATTCCAATCTGCTAGACGCTTGAATCATTCCCCAAGGTGCCGTCATTTCAGGCCCATACGTTGTTGTATCGCTGCCAGATATTTCTCTTTCTAACCACACAATTACTAGTACCCCTAGTGTCATTCCCATCTAAGGTCAAAATGGGGTACAAAGATCCATATTATGATCCCATATCCTTCTTTTAAGGATTCCGATATAGAAACAGAATGGATAAGTTTTACTTCGGTCGATCCAATATCATTTCAACGATCAAACCTCTCCCCATATGATATCTAACTACCTAGTATCGTCATGATATCAGCCAATTTGCATTCTTTTCACTCGCTATGAAGCATTTGCAAATTTTTATGAAGCCGGGTGGACGTAATTTTCCATCTCCAAGGGAAAACACTAATTATCTACTATCAATAAATTCCTAATTCCCCTTTTGGGCTTTTCTATCTCACGTAAGTTCTTGTTCGACAATTCAAATTGGTGAAGGGTTTTTTACTAATAAATCTATATTCAAAATCATCCAATTTCGGAATTTTTTGCTCTATCAAAGCGTCGGACTTCTAAATTCTCATAGGGTCCTCCAGGAAATTCCTTCTATTAGCCTGTTATATTTTATAGATTCCCTCATTTCACCGATTGTACTAAATACCGAGCTAACGCATCTCCTTCTTGTGCAATGGACTTCCCAATCGTAAGTCCTTGTAACACTCATAATTATCAATTTTACGAAGATCCCATTGTGTTCCAAAGCTCGTACATCGTCCTGAAAACTCCCAATTTATTGCCCCTCTACACCAATATGCCCACTTCCTTCGACTAGCTCCAAAAAATTGGATTTCGCGTAAATGAGTGTTTGATATTCAACAATTCCTGTTAAAAAATAATCGCAAAATTCCCAACATTATCCATCCAGCCCCTACGGTATAATCGGCAAGACTACTCCTCCTAGCGGAAATAATTATGCCCTCATTCGCATACCTGTGGCTGCTTCGAATAATCATATCTCAATTCTCTCCTCTTCTGAAAATATAGAAAGGGATCTGCCGCCGATATCCGCCATAAAAGGCCCAAGCCATAACAAAGGAGAAGCTATATAACGGCTCAGCTCCAGCATAATTACTCTGATTATAGCTAGCCCTTTTCTGTACTTGACCATTTTCCAGTTTTTCTGGTGCATTTACCGTTATGCCGGGCTGTGAACATAGTCACGCGAAATAATCCCAACGTGTTCCTAAGGCAGATATTGTATAATTGTTCGTTTTTCCCTTTCCGCTATTTTTTTCCATCCCTCTTTGTAATAGGCCAATATGGGTTCACAGTCAATAACATCTTTCACCACGAGAGTAACCGATCAGTTCGAGAACACCATGCATTGATGGGTGGGGATGACCCATATTAACTATCATGAAATCTTTTTGTTAGCCGGACAGTCATATCTTTTCTTCCTTAATTCATATTTCAGAATTCCTCAAAAAAGTAGGAGGTTCATCAAATAAAAATCTAATACTACTATACTAATTCAACGATTTAATTAACGATTTTTTGGCTCCCGAATACCCATCCAACTGTCAATTAATTTCCTTTATAACGTCGCGTCTATTTTCTTTGACAATGCCAGCACGTTTGACGTTTTCCAGATTTTTTGTAGACCTCTTTGTGATAAAAATCTCTTTTGTTCAATTTCCAAATGTGAAGTAAGTCTTCGATCTTATTGGTGCACTTAATACTTGAATTCCCCAGAACCCCTGTTTTCTTCTTCTTTTCTTCTTGTGGAGACGTGAAATGAATGATTTTTTTGACCATTAAAACTTTTTTTTATTAAATCTTTTTCTTTCTTTCTTTTCCATGCCATGGATTTTTACCGATCAGGAAAAATAAATAATAATTATTATCTTATGTCAAGTTTTTTGAATCAGTACACGCAAAAATTTAGAGTTATCCGTTTCTATCTAAATCAAATTTTCCATTTGATTTAGATAGAAAAGAAAAGGATAATATAGTTAGAACCGGACATATATTTCTGGCATTTACCGAAAGAAATGATTTCTTTTGCACCTAAAAGATTCTTAGATTTCCTTTCTAGATTCAATTGAATTGATTAACAATTAACTACTTAATCCTGTACCAAACGTAACACACCATATGCGGACATCTTTCGGTTTTTATTTACTGAAAACGGCATGTTATATAGGATGTATACTATTAAATATTCTGAATCGTGGATAACATACTATCCTTGACATAACTGAAACGACTACCATTATTGGGGTATCAAAACTAAACATAGCGATTCTACAAGCTCCTCTCTAATCTTGTTAATTGGCCAAAGAAACAATTTGCTTAAGTAATTTATTTAAACTTATGAAGACGTTTGTCCGCATTCAAAAATTGTTCAGAGTTTCTTATGTTTGTTTTCGTTGCAAAATCTGGATTTCTATTCACAATATCCCGATTATGAGAGTTTGAAAAACAAATTAGAATTCTCAACTTCCTCTACGACGCTAGGAGATAGAATATTTTCAGGAATCAAAGAATTATCATGCTCTTGATCCCCATTCCCAAATATATTGCCAATGTCGTCCGTGGGATTTTTTAAAATTCTCTTATCAACAATATCTTTCTTTATGGTATTTTCTATAATTTGGTGTTTACTCCTTATCGACCCAATGAAATACTTATGTTTATAATAATGAATTTTTCAATCCCTTCTTAAAAGTAGACGAATTGGTTCGATAATTATATGCCCCTTTTTAATTAATTCTGTAAGGAGCTTATCTTCTGAATCAGCAATTACATCAGATGTATCGTCTCTCTTTGAAATCGAGGATATATAATTTCCTTGGATTTATAATCTAAGTAGGAGACATATATCCTAACATTTATAAAAATTTTTTGATTCACGGGGTCCTCCCTTCTTAATTGAAAAATAAAAATTTTTTCAAGGAACAATCTAGTTCTCCTTCCTTATTTTTCTCTTCTTGATTTTTTTTTTTTTTTACCTTTTTTATGTTTGATCTCCGTGCAAATCCTCTTCAGATATTTCCTTTTGTTTTGTTTTTGTGGATCTGATACAAGATTGGATTGACCCTCTTTTTCTTGGTTTGGAATTTTGAAATTCTATTTTAACGGACTCTTTGCATGTTTTGATTTTGACTACTATTTTTTTTGATTTTGATTTTGACTAATATTTTTTTGATTTTGATTTTGACTAATATTTTTTTGATTTTGACTAATATTTTTTTGATTTTGAATTTTGACTAATATTTTTTTTGATTTTGACTAATATTTTTTTGATTTTGACTAATATTTTTTTGATTTTGACTAATATTTTTTTGATTTTGACTAATATTTTTTTGATTTTGATTTTGACTAATATTTTTTTGATTTTGACTAATATTTTTTTTGATTTTGATTTTGACTAATATTTTTTTGATTTTGACTAATATTTTTTTGATTTTGATTTTGACTAATATTTTTTTTGATTTTGATTTTGACTAATATTTTTTTGATTTTGACTAATATTTTTTTTTTTTCATTTTGATTTTGACTAATATTTTTTTTCATTTTGATTTTGACTAATATCATTTCATAATACATCTAGAAAGAATAATTTGATTGGTATGATCCACTGTTTAATCTTATATGCATCCAAAAGGGAACACAAATTCTGGGAAGAACCAGGTTCTAGATTTATATGGTAGAATAATTTCGATTCATTCCATCCAATCAAAAAATTTTTTTTGATGAGTCCCTAGTCTTAGTATTTTTATAAATTAGGTTACGATATACATATCGGCCAGGCCCTCAATAGCCATATTGTTCTCAATTCACTATTGTTTCCATATCAATATTGTCTCAATATCACTATTGTTTTCTAAGGCAAAAATGAAGAATTCTATAATCCAATATTTTTCTATCCATTTTTCTGGGTATCATAAAATATCCTTTTTTAGTAACCATCAATAGTCATATTTAGCATAATAACATAAAAACGATTCGGGTTTCAGTGGTATGAGTCCTTACGAATCCCCTAATTTATATATTCAGTGATAAAAGATCATATCTGTAGTGTTGTTTAATTTTTCTTTTTCGACTCGTCGATAAATCCCCTGCCTACAATTTTCTTCATGTATGAAATTAATCGTCTTTGTTCTTGTTATATGCATACATTTCATTGATTCTTTATTTTTGAAGAGTACAACGTTGAATTGACTCTATTTCGCCATTTTTCGGTACTATCGAACCATTTTGCTCCGAGAAAAATATATTGATATTACCCTTTAACCAGGTTTTTCATTATTCAGTTCCAGACTTATTATTTTCTTATGCCTTGATTTGGATCAATATTCCTCTTGTCATACAATACTATTTACTTGTCCTTTAATCTTTAATAAAATTATAGGTCCCGGGATGTGGATATTGAAGTACAGAATCTCAGGTATGTTGTTAAATAATTGGTTTGTTGACAAGTGGTAAAATACATATGCTGACAAGGAGATAAGTCGTATAAGTTTTTTAACATCGTTCTAATATTAGGATTAGAAAAGACTTTTTTATAGTCGAAATAAAGTTCATTGTATCTGATCTGTTTCATCAATTCCTTCTTGATTTCTTTCACTGTTTAAATTGATCATTGATATTGTTTTTTTTTCAAAGGTTTTGCATTAACCTTAAAAGGTAACCATCATTGCAAGATTCTTGTAAATTTTTTCAATGAAGATTTCATAAATACTTGATTTTGCGTATTAATCGGTATTTTTTCTTTGAAGTATCTGCCAATATGTTTTTGTAATTCCGGTCCTTTTATCATGATAGGCTGAACTATTTTTTCTTTTTCTTTGTGATTCCTTCTATTTGATTTCCCTTAGTGTGCTGTCTTACAGCAAGATCTTTCATTTTTTTTGTCTAAGTGAGTAATAATTTGTCCCAATCAATAGATCAATTTGACTGGTCGATTCGTGAATAATCTGATTATTTTTGTTGGGAATCTTTTTGCATTTTCTTTGGTTCTGTACTTTTCCCTTCCTCAATTCAATAAATAAATTTTGGTTCACTTTTCAGTTTCTTCTTAGTACCGTTTTAGAACTAGAACTGTCGTGTTAGAACTAGAACTATTCGTTTTAGACTTAGACTTTCGGTTTAGAACCGCGTTTTAGAACTCGTTTAGAACTGAAACTATTTTGATGACCCATCTGTTTTTCTTTTGAAACTTTTAGAGGAGTTCTTTTTTACTTTCTAATTATTTTTTTGAGTGTCCTTTATTATGGGGGTTCAAAAAAGAAGTGGTTTCGGGAAACCCAAGGAGTGTCCGTTTCATCCCCAAACTGTTCAAAACTAAAATTTTCTTTTTTTTTTTTTTTTTTTTCTCCTTTTTTTTTTCTTGGATCTCCATGAGGAGATCGGTACGTTAGTCTTCGCCAAGGTTAACGAAAAGGAAATAAAATCGTATCTGAATACCATGCTGTAACCCATCTTTGGGAAATTCTGTTTCTGATAAGGGAACACATTATAGGTGCATTTAACTGTATTTCTCTATCCATTCCTTCAATCCGCATACCACTCGGGAATTGGAATAATACATACGTCCAATATTTTTAGCTATTCTCAATGAAGGCAATACATGTTTTTTCTATAAAACAAAAAGCTTGGGTTCAGCACATCAAACCTCTTATTGCTTGAGCAAATATAATGCTATCCCAAATTTCTGATATTGTTATCCGTTTTCATCTTCCTCTTTTTTTTTCTCCTCGTCTTTTTTTTCCCAGTGTTTTTTGTCTCTTCCTCTTCCTCTCAAAGCGGAATTTCTATTCTGGGTTTCCCCCCACGGAAATTCCTAAAAATAAAGATTACTTATTCGATATCTATATCTATCAAAAAAGAAAAAAAAAGAATCTATCAAAAAAGAAAAAAAAAAGACATTGTCTATTTCATCCAAAAAGCGGGAATGAACATTTGTTTGAAATAGTTTCCCAAATACTGTTTAACGGTCTTTGAGCCGCATGGATCCTTGGATTATACCCCGATTAAAACGGGTTGTTGCGATAACGTATCAAAGCCACCTCTTCTGCTTCTGCTTGAGATCATATATCAGTATCGGTATCCGGATCCGGATTGTTTCAGTATATTCACCACCCGTTCGCTTTTCTTGAACTAATTCAATCTTCCTTCTGTTCTTCTCCATTTTCTTGATCCAGTCCGTCTAATCATCGTCAATTTGTATTACCGTCGAGGAACCCTTTTTAACTTGATTTCCTTCTATCCCATGGATTTTTTTTTTCAGTGGTTGTTTGATTCATTTGATTGGGTTGTAATTATTTCGAATACAATCTCAAGGATTTTGCTTTTACTTTCTGAATTAATTCTTCTTTCTTCTTCCAATAAAATAAAGAGATCTCGATTGACGTTACGATTAACAATATAATTAAATAATGATTTTCGCATCAAGCGCGGATTCTTTTTCATGTTTCAAATTCTCGAGAATTTTAGAAATAGAAAGACCCATGAATCTTTATTTAGTCCCAACCGTTTCTATGGAATCTACATCTATTTCGTCTGTAGAGTAATTAATCATTTGTAGAAGTAATTAAATCATTTGTGAAGTAATTAAATCATTCTGATTGTCATGTGAATAGAATTTTTTTTATTGTTCCCGATACGTCCGTTCAAAAAAGGTATCCGCTTTGGTCAGTATTCTTGCTTCATCTCTCATCGTTGCATAATCTGGGTCCTTTTTCAAGTATATCTAGAGCAAGAGATATCCTTTCTTCTTCTCTTTCTTCTTTCTTCTCTTCTCTAGAGTTTTTATTCGACTTTCAATTTCTTGCTCAAGTTGTATTTTTTTTTTGCTCATGGTAGAAACCCAATAAGCATTAGGTCTTCATGGGAAATTTTCTGTCTGTACAAAGACATTTTGCGTTCTATCATTTTCCGAAAAATTGATAACTAGGCGATATGAAAAGATATTATTTGTTTTCCTCACTTGAACACGTATAAAAAAAATATTGTGACATTTCAATTTTGTACACTATTTTCAAATAGATTATTTTTTATATATCGCAATGGACGATTCCACCGCTTATAATCGAAAAGAAAAGTTACAATAGTTTTTTTCAAAGTCAAAGCAGAAAAAAGCTTTCGTTTTCTCTTCTTCAAGTCTTTCCCAATTCCAATATCTTATGTTCAAGATAAGAATCTTCGTAAACTGGCTATCTTTATCGCATGTGCCTTTAAAGTGAAAGTGAATTCTGCCTTTGGTGTTGTCTTTTCCTTCACTCGGATCTCTTCGTTTCATCGTATTTGGTCCGGATCCTCCTTTCTTTTTCCCTTCCGAATAAATGGAAGGGTCCTTTTTCGTGGATCCCTCTTGTTTCCCTGTTTAGTCTCCTTCCTTCGGAAGTTGTTTCCTACATCGCTTCTCCTCACTTCTACTCGCTTTTCCTTCCTCAACTTCTAACAGCGCTTTCTTCCCACTTTCTCCCCCTTTCTCCTTTTCGGACTTTTCTGACTTTTCTACTTTTCTGAGGTTTCTTCCCTTTCTTAGTGCCAATAGTCGACGGCAGTCTGCCTAAATATATACCCCGTGATAATAAGGATACTAAACAATTCGAGCCATAATTTCTTCAATTCTGACACAAGTACCTATTAGATGTAGCAGGTACTATAAGATTTAGATCGAATAGAATGCTTTGCCTATCCATAATAAACCATCCAACCCAGTTTTCATGAAGAAAATGTACCAATTAACAACCAATCAACTACTTGTTTCATAACATCTTGTTGTTGCATCGACATATAAATGTTGACTAAATCTGTCTAACGTTGCCCTTGGTAAAATAATGGTTGAATATTGAGAAAATGAGATTATTCAGAAATACACATTGAATGCTGAGATTACGCTTGAATTTCTGGTAGTAGACCCATAATCAAAAAGTTTTGTGGTGTTCCAGAAGAAATGAAACAAAAGATAGGTAGAACAGGACAGTTATTGTATGAGTTCTACCCAATGGTAGATTCAGAGGCGCATAATAGATCGATAATAACATCATCTTTCCCGTATAAACCAGTTGTTGCTGAGACCTCCTTCTCGTTTCCTTCTTCATACCCCGAGCTCGAAGAAGGACAGAGATAAGAGGGCCCTCTGGAGACTGTGTCAAATCCATATAAGTCCGAGGGATCTACGACCGATTTATTACTTCATGCATAAGTATATATACCCATTAGAAAGATTTAAAAATCCGCCAAACCCCTTTTTTCGTCTTTTCTATTACAATTTCCTTGATTATATTATATGAGGATTTCTTAATTTCCATATAAGAAAACGGATAGACTATAAATGACATCTCTTTGTCAATGCACCAACGGGATATTAACCTGAATGGAATTGTGGATATAGATGAATATAAAATGAACTAGAGCCCCTTTGAGTTCCCTATGAAATGAGCATGGAACGGAGCCACTACGAAAAGTTCCGGGAGTTTACGAAAGGAAGCTTCGGACTATTTGTTCATGGGTTGCAGAACGGGGGTTAACTCTATTGGTCGAATCTCCCTTTGTTCCTCAGTAGCTCATGTAATCGGGTCGGCTGTTACTGCCTGGTCTTAGTTTCGAATCCCCTTGGGAGATTTGATTCATTCTTAATTAAAGAATGACGATGGATTAAATGGCTCGCTTTGACCGTTAGGATATGTAACCCCCCTTTCGCTGTCTTGTTTCTATTGCATTCTAGCCTCATCGTATCACATTCTGTTTCTACCGATATTTGAGAATGCCGTCAATACCTCGGCGTAGATCCGGGATAGCCCTTGTAAATAGCCAATTCCGAATTCTCAGATTATGTACTAGCAGTGCATCAAATATTCAGTCAACCGATTTCCGATTAGGACACAAATTACCGCGAGCAAACATATTAATGACGAGGACGCATTTTTGCTATCTACTAAATACTGTACTTGCTCTGCTATGCTGACCAAGCCTGCTGAGGAATATTCGGGGAGTAAAATAACAAATATTCTGATTCCGGTCTTGGTTACTAATACTATCGAATCTTTCACGATAAATAAAAGAAAAGTAGCCATTCCATTTCGAACAAAGGGAAGGTTGTGGCGAGTAGGATTCGAACCCCCTAAACCGTGGTTCGTATCCAGTGCTCTACTAATCCTCTGCGCTACAGCCCCCACCCCGTTCCCACTGGATCTGTCCTCGGAGTACCCCTCAAAAGGAACCTTTCCCTCTAGTACGGGCTTAAGGCTGATACTCATAGTTGCATCTGATTGGTGAGTGAACCCCACTCGAACCCGTATTGCGGGCGGGCGTCCACCAATTTCCAGGGAAAAAAGGTAGCGAAGCCAAAGATCGCTGCCGCGTACAATTAGGTAGTACTTGGCGCTAATAGCAGCCCAAAAGTCATTGGATCTTGCGTTTTCCGGTGTTTTTGATAGCCAGGTCATTCCCAAAGCTGACCAGATTCTTGATTTTGGGAAGAAACCCGGGTTTTTTCGACGCGCAAAGGAATTTTCGCTAATAGAGCTCGATTTCCAATCCCACTTTTGCGCCTTTTTCCCGGGAAAAAAAAACAAAAGCAATTCGGACTTTCAGTAATTGAGGCTCGTTCAATGCTTAACTTTAAGTAGAGAGTTCGGGTAGGGTAGGCTTGGTATGCTTGTCTCATGTCCGGAGCGGAAAACTGGCCTGCTACTCTCCATTGCATTCTTCGACCACGGAGGAATTAGTTCCATTTTCTTGACTTACTGGTTGATTCTTAGTCTTATACAACAGCCCTAGACCATACCAAAACTCGCTTCAGACTCATTCCAGCTCACAATTTCAAAGTGTTCAACTTCAAAAGAAAGGCTTAGGAGAAAGACTCTATACAAGCGAAAAAAGCGGCTAGGAGTACTCCAGGCACTACCACGGTTTAGGATTAAACCACGGGCAAAAAATGGACTGCGGTATACGTTAAACAATCCTATTGCAAAAGAGGGATCAATAGCGAAATGCGAAAAGAAAAGAGCTGATCAAATAGCAAAGTCAAATCCCACCTCCCTTTATGCCAACTAGG
>PYDT01001763.1:0-57989 GCA_004837865.1 Musa balbisiana
TATCAATCCATTTCCATTTGTACCTGTCGCAAATTCGAACTTGCGTCACGAAAATGGCTTCTCATTCCTCTGTCTCAGTTCCGTTTCTACGTATGAATACAATATGGATTTGGCTAAAATTTCATGTGATCAGTAAACAAATTACATTCCATCCTTGCTAGATCGCTCCGAATGGTTCGATAATATGAGCTAATAAAGGGAATTTTTTCATAAAGCAGAACCTTAAGATGAGATGGCTCCGAATGATGGAAATGAGGGAATGTCCCCAATACCTTGGATTTAGTCATGATCCATTTGAGGGATTTGTAGGTTCATTAATGAGGGCTGACAACGGAAGATTTCATAAGTTCTCCAAAATTAAGATACGATCAAGAAATTGAATTTAAATATATTGTGAAAGATATCATTGGTAGAACCCTTGATAAACGAAGGAGATGCGTGTATGAATCACATCACATATTCTTCTTACTTATATGTTTACCCCGGGATTAATGGAAAAACCGTAGAGATATGCAAGAACAAACGGGGCGTTTTTATTGGAAAACATTCCCCAATGAATTCCCTGGAACCTTTATAGTAATGGAATATACAGAATTGTGATCAATCAAATATTCAAAGTCGGTATTACTACCGTTCAGAATGGACCATAACGGAATTTCTGTCTATACCAGCACATAATATCAGATTGGGGAGGAGATCGAAGTTCGAAATTGATAGTAAAGAAGGATATGGGCCGTTGTAAGTAGGAAACAAAAATATCTATTCTAAGTCTATCATCATCTATGGTTCGAATCTAAGGAAATTCTAGATAATGTTTTGGTTACCCCTGAAATTTTCTTGTCTTCCCGAATGATAAGGAGAAAAAAAGATGGGTCAAAAGAAATGCCTATTTGGAATTTTATCAACAATTGGCTTGTGTAGGCGGATCCGGTAGTTCTGAGTCTGTATGTAAAGAATTACAAAGAATTTTTTCTAACAAAGATGTTGAATTAGGAAGGATTGGTCGACGAATCTGACCGAGCTGAATCTTGATTATACCTCGAACAATACATTTTTTATTACCACGGATTTTGGCTGCTGCGGAATCATTTGATCGGAATTAAATTTGGAATGGGTACACTTTACGATATGATCACTTTAACATAAACGATTCGTGCTATCGCGGATCGTTACATGGATCAATTCGGACTGGCTCTTGTTTCGTTTAGAAAAATGCGGTTCGAGGAACTATTGCGGAGCATTCGGCATAATTGATACCGACTCTCAAAAATTTGGTAACTCCCACTTCATTAACAACCACTTTTGAATCGTTTTTTGCCTCTCCTTTATCTCAAGTTTTTGATCGAACTTAATCCATTGACACAAATCTTTCTTGGGCGAAAATTGAGTTATTTTGGGTCCTGGATGATTGACGGGGGCGACTGCTAGTTTTCGGATACGAGTATTCCATCCTAGCCACTATGGACGTATTTGTCCCTTGACACGCGAAGGAATCAATGTTGCCTTATTGGATCCTTAGGCCCATTCATTGGGATTGGTCATTGGTTATCTATAGAGAGTCCATTTTATGAATATCTGAAAGATCAAAAGAGCACGATAGTTTATTTGTATCACCAAAGAGAGATGAAGATTAATGTAGCATCAGAAATTCTTGGCCTTAATCGGGTATTCAGGAAGAACAGGTTGGTCCGCCCATAACGTCAAGATTTCCCTGACTAGTGCATGGGGAACAGATTCATCTTAGAAGTATTTTTTTCCCTTTCCCATATTTTTTCTATTGGAGCTTCCCCTCATTTCCGTTATCGACATAAATGTGCGAATCGGCTTTAATGAGTTCGAGATGCAGCGCCAAGCAGTTCCGCGTTCTCAAGGTCCGAGAGTGCATTGTTGGAACTGGCTGGAAAACGCCAACGGCTTCTAGATTCGGGGTTTCCGCTATAGCCGACACGAGGGAAAGAATCCTTTTAATTGACCCTCACAAATCATTTTATCAGTAATGGGGACTCCTACTATAAGTTAAGTATGCCAATTAGTTATCTATCAACGTTCCGACAAAATACTTGTATGCATCAAAAACCTCAGTTCCGCGGGGTAATGCATTAAAAAGGGGAACAATTCTAGCGGACGTGCGGCTACAGTTTGGGGGGGAAACTTGCTTTGGAAACCGATTGTAGCTTATATCCTGGAAGTACCTTCTGATCGCATTAACTAATTAGCGAACGTCTGGTATATGAAGAATATTTATACTTCTTTTCACATCCGAATAGAATTCAGACTCATGTACAAGCCAAGGACCTGAAAAATCACTAAGGAAATACCACATCTCGAGGCTCATTTCTCCCAAAAAAAAAAAAGCACTTTTAGACCGAAATGGAGTTGTGATGCTGGGATCTTGGTTAGAAACAGGTTATATTTTAGTATTAAATTAACACCTCAGACAGAAACGAACGTCTGTATGCTCCGCGGATAGATTATTACGAGCCATACTTGGAATTCAGGTATCCACTGCAAAAGAAACTCTCTAAACCTACCTATAGGCGGAAGAGGTCGCGTTAGTGATGTG
Organism: Musa balbisiana; assembly: GCA_004837865.1. Classification (NCBI taxonomy): domain Eukaryota; kingdom Viridiplantae; phylum Streptophyta; class Magnoliopsida; order Zingiberales; family Musaceae; genus Musa; species Musa balbisiana. The sequence continues at coordinate 2,564 of PYDT01001763.1, forward strand.
AGATGAGATCCGAAAAAAGGGGGTTCCTGGTTAGCAATGCGGAATGATTCGTGTATTCTTCACGAAAACGTTAATCAAGTAGGTTATAGGTAGCTGTAAGACATGGTAAAAGGGTATCATTTCAAAAATTGTGGCCTATACACGATATTCCCTATTTGCAAGATGGAACACCTGTTGATAGTCTTCAAACCCATTTGATACCATCACGAATGAATGTGGGACAGATCTTTGAATGCTCGCTCCGGGTTAGTCGGGGATCTGCTAAAGAGACTTATAAATAGCCCTTTTGGATGAGAGTATGAGCAAGGAAGGCTTCGAGAAACTAGTGTTTTTCCGAATTCTATGAGGGCCAGGAAGCAAACAAAAATCCATGTTAATTTGAACCGAATATCCGGTAAAAGCAAAATATTTGATGAAGAACAGGAAATCCTTTGAACACTGTTCTATAGAAAGTCCTATATTTAAAAGTAATTCATCAAGTTGATAATAAAATCCATGGACTTTCTAGTGGACTTCGCACTTGTTACACAACAACCCCTTCGAGGAAGTGCGAACAAGGGGGGGGACAAACGAGTAGTGAAAATGGAAGTTTGGGCTCTAGAGGGATTTGGTGTTGCTATATTTTACAGAGATGCTTACGTATAAATCTGATCATATTAGAGCTCGTCAAGAAGTACTTGGTGATACGACCTTGAGAAGAGTATCTAACCCAGAAAATGCTCCAGACTCTTTTCGATTGCTCCGTTCGAGAACTACGATCTTAGCTCTAAACTGAAACCTTTCCCTTTAGCTGAAAAAAAGAAGAACTCAATTATAGGAAAGGAACTTGATCTGAATGAATCAGAATTTCTATTCTATGATTGACCGGTAATAAACATCAACAACTTCGAATTGGACTATTTTCTCCTAACAAATAAGGCTTGGCCAACAAAATTTACCTAATGGAGAAGATAGTTGGAGAGTGGACAAAGCCCTTACTTTTTCATTATAAACGCAATCCAACAAAAAAGGATGGATTGTTTTGTTGAAAAACTCTGGGCGCCTAAAAATTGGAATTTGTGCTTGTGGAAATTAGCGAGTGGATTGGAGCTGACAAAGAAGACCTAAATTTTGTGAACCATTTCGGGGTGGAATTTGTTGATTCCGGATCGAAGATAGCAATGGGATACATCAAACTCGCATGTTCCAGTGACTCTGTGTGGTATTTGAAACGTCTTCTATGTATAAGCTCGATCTTTTAGATAAACCCCTTTAGGATTGAAGGCCTAGTATACTGGCGATGTGTTATTTGATCAAATTTTCGTTTTACAGATTCGACTGAGAACTGTCTCCCATTCAGATCCGATTGGGGTGCCCCCGGCTCTGACATGTGTTTGGAAGATAAAGTAACACGAAACCTCATAATTTAGGTTGTATTCAAACGTCCAAATGCAGGGAATTGATCCATGGTCGATTCGTATAATAGAATGCTAGTTATACCATCGTGAAAAAAACACTTTTTTGGTGAATCAGCTATTCCGTTCTTTATAGAAGAGATTCTGTTTAAGGTCACGCAAATATGCCATGGTTACCGAAGTTCCTACTATCGCATATATGCTTCAATGGGCATCATGGGAATAACCATCGAGGTGATAGGACCTAAAGGATCGATGACGATATATAACAAGTAAACCCTTACGGGTCCCAAAGTATTCTTTTAGGGGATCATCATTTGACGGGCAGTAGACTACTCAAAAATCCTACAATTTTTTTTATTTTGTCATAAGTATTCGAAAATTTAAAGTAAAACTAAGAAATGAATCCGTTGGTCCTTAGTTGGACTTGAGTAGAGTGCTTAGTTTCTTTTTTTTGTAGGGTTTTTTTTCGAACAAACTTTTAAAATAATGAAGACTCCCCTTTTTTTGAGGTAACTACTTTGAGCCGAGAAAGAAACCTTCACGTCCGATTTTAAAAGGGGGAATCCACTCCCTACAGGACCTATCTTCGATTTTCTTTTGCTATGCCCATAGCGAAAAACCGACTTTCTTACGATTACGAGGTTTATTCGAATATGAAATCATCTCGGAATACAGCAATACCACTTTTTTTTGTTACTACCCGCAGGCTTCGAGGCATTCGAATCGAGAAATCTCTACATAGCAGGTGCTATCAAGACATTAGCCGATCATATTTGCGAATTATTACAGGGATTCATTAGAGAATTTAAGGAATTAGGGTAGGATGGGTCCACTGGAAATGCATGGGAAGATAGACAATAGAGAAGAAAGGCGTTTTTTGTTAACTCGAATGAATTAGCTAAACATTTATTTCGAAACAAATGTAAACCAAATGTATGGTTTTGTGCTTATTACCAGTTCTTCCTCCCGAGTGGAGACCAATCATTCAGATCGATGGGGTTAAAACTACTGCGTTCGTGATATTAATGACCTCATAGACGAGTTATCTATCGGTAATTACTCTTACCATTTATTCAACAAGTAGATCCTACGCCGGGGAATTAGTAATGTGTCAGGAGAATTGGTACAAGAGGCCGTGATTACACTTTTGATAATGGGGACCGTGAACCAACAATGAGGGAATGGTCTAATAAAGTTTACATTCATTTTCAGATGTAATTGAAGGCAAAGAGGGAAAGTTTCGTTGAACTCTGCTTGGGTAAACGGGTCGGATTATTCCGGGACTTCCGTCATTGTCGTGGGTCCTTCGCTTTCATTACAGCTCCGTGTGGTACCTCGAGAAATGCAATATAGCTTTTCCAAACATTTGTATTTCGTGGTCTATCAGACAACATGTTGCTTTCTAACATAGATTCTAAAAGTAAAATCGGGAAAAAGCACCCTTTAGGGAAATACTTCAAGAGTTATGCGGGGCATCCTGTATTTTGGATAGAGCACCCACCCTGCCAGATTAGCATCAGGCGTTTCCACCCTTTTTAGTGAGGGGCCCGCTATTTTGTTTACATCCATTTAGTTTGTAAGGGGCTTCATCAGACGTTGATGGGGATCAAATGGCCTTTTCATGTAACCCCAAAGAAAGGAATGTAGGCAAAAAAAAAGCAAGGCCAAAACCCTTTAATCTTTGGAGCTCACCGCGGAGGCTCGTTTATCGTATGTTTTCTCATATGAATCTCTTGTCTCCGCTATTGGGGACCTATTTCGTACCAACTCAATATGCTTAATCGGACTCTATTTATTACGATCGTAATCGTCGAGGTATTGTGCAAATAGGTATAATCCATATAGATATAGGTGCGGAAACTACCAAATAAAATGTTTGACAAGAAAAAATGCTATAGTATATACGAAAGAAAGAACCCTATTTTCTAGTTCCATGATGCACTTGGAGCTTATCAACGAACTGAATTATTTAGATAGCCCCCCCTTGGGGGCCCGCTGGAGACTAATCAACGTGTCTTGGCTCAAGAGAAGTTCCCATCGAAGTTCATATGGACTCTTTGGGTACTTATCATATATTTATGGGCAGTATCTAATATACGGAGTGTACGGAATCCGTTTGTATATAAATTCTACCTACTCTTGGTCTATTTTTTTATCGGAAATAGAAGAAGCCATACAGGGTTTGTCGAGCCTACGCATACTCGATCGAAACTAAGAATCAGATTAGGCGATGTTCGTTGCCCATGGAATTCGGGTCCTCCCCAATTTCACTGGTATCACATTTCTTAATTCTGCGTGATCAAGAGTGAGATTGAGGAAAGGAAGTTTTCGAATCAATAACAGGTCCATTGTCGAATCCTACTTAGCGAGAATACATATAAAGGTACTGTACTTATTGCAACGGGCCGATCTGGTCCTTTCCAATAAAGTGATAATGGAACTGTTATGACACTACTTATTAGCAGGTTTAAGAGATCATTTCGGAATGGCATATACATCCCATATCTTGGATCAATTAAAGAGTTGACTTGGGTTCCAACAAGCCACTGCTAACCAAGCCAATCTTTGCATTAGGAATTGAGAGCTTTTAACATCCCTTCTAAGGGATGTTAGTCCAAGACGCTGACAACAAAGTGTATTTGGATAAACCACCATCTTAGGAATGTACACGGGTAAAAATTACGTCACTCCATTAGATATGGTATGCTAACAATTGAAATATTTGAGACAGAAATGATCTAATTTTCGGATTGACTGATCCTTCTAAGCAGTATATCTAATGGTCCTTTTCGGGAGCTAAGAGTAAATGCATCTCCATAACCATTTTAGGTATGAGAGGACTTAATGTCGATCCCCACAGGTACAAATGTTGTTTCCCCAGCGTCAAGCAATTTCCGGGAGGACGTTTTCCTTTGACAGACTAATATTTCCTGTTAGGGATCCCTCAAAGGAGTTTGTAACATACTGCTGTACGAACATCAGTGCTGGATACCTCAACGTAAGACTTGTTGAAGTAGTTCAACATATATGTACGTAGAACAGATGTGTTGCACTATCCGACGGTATTATTCCGGTTTAGGTCGCTCGAATGTGGATGACGGAAAAAATTTTTGTTCCAAACCCTACTTGGTCCGTGTATATCAGACTATATATATTCGGTCTAAACGAGATGCCTTGCCACTCGAAATCAGATAATGGGATTGGACTTGTCAATCGTCATCAACCTTTCGAGCACAACCAATATATATTCGAACCCCCTTTACTTGCAGTAGTACATCTTGTATCTGCCAATTCGGTTATGGTCGGAGTCCTACTCATGGGCGACCTGTCGAATTGGGAAGAAGCTGTATGTATATTGCCGGTCATCATGGGAAACCAGGACCCATAACTAAGACTTTCATACGGATGGAGGTCCAGTCACCGGCGGACTGCCGAGCATGTACAGCTCCTTCAAGGAAAAATTAAATTCATGAGGAGTTGTTCATCCCACACGTACCCCGTCATGGGGCATCCTGCTTTTCTAGTTCTATATACTTTAATGCAACTATTGAGAGTCGGGATATTTCTCCATATGTTAATATTCCACCAAAAAGTTTTATTTTAGTTCAAAATAATAATAGTGACTCAGAACAAGTGATATTTGCTGAGATTGCGTGCATGTAACGTCCCACTTTTTCATTTTAACGAGAGTACAAAACAAGTTATTTTCTGAATCAGAGGTAAAATTCCTGATTACCGATGTCCACCAGCCTGAATATACATATGTAATGTTCATCTATTACAAAAACGATTCCTTAGGGATATTAGCGGGCGGGTTCCTTGCAGTCGAGGTGCTTTCTTTTTTCGCTCCACAAAGGATCAAGATCAAATTAATGTTGTTATTCTTTTTCTGTCGAAGAAAGGAATCTGCTCCGACTATCCAATTGACTATGGATCGTACAGAACATAAATTGTTGGATACTTCTTGGTAACAAGATATAAAAAAATTATTGCCTATCCATAAGACCCTTGATCAACAAAAAGAGATTGTATGAATCACTCCATATGCTCTGATTAATGTACCCGCGGGATAATTTGGAAAACCGGTAGATATCAAGAACACCCGTTTTTATTGGAAACATCCCCTATGAATTTCCCTGGGAACCTTATAGTAATGGAAATACCGAATTGGTGACAATCAAATAGTGCAAAGTCCGGTATTTACTACCGTTCAGAATGACCATAACGGAATTTCTGTCTATACCAGCACCATAATATCATATTGTGGAGAAGACCGGATTCGAAATTGATAGAAAAAGCAAGGATATGGGCCGCGTTAAGGAGGAAACAAAAAATATCTATTCTAAGTCTATAAATCATCAGCTATGGGTTCGACGAAGAGAAATTCTAGCAAAGTTTGTTACCACCCTGAAATTTTTCTTGTCTTTCCCGAATGATAAGGAGAAAACAAGATGGGGTCAAAAGAAAATGCTATTTTTGAATTTTAATCAACCATTTGCTTGTGTAGAGCGGGGATCCGGTATTTTCTGAGTCTTATGCTAAAGATTACAAAAGAACTTTTTTCAACAAAGGAGGAATAGGAAGGATTGGTCACGAAATAGGACCGGAGACTGAACTTGATATACCTCAGAACAATACATTTTTATTACCACGAGATGTATTGGCTGCTGCGGATCATTGATCGGAATTAAATTTGGGAATGGTCACTTGACGAATGAATCACTCAAACTGAAAAATAAACGGATTCGTTCTAATAGCGGATCTGTTACCGGTATCATTCGAATGGGCTCTTGTTCGTTTAGAAAGTCGGTTCGAGAACTTATGCGAGCAATTCGGCATAAATTGATACCGACTCCTCAAATTGGTAACTCAACTTCATTAACACACTTATGACGTTTTGGCCTACATCCTTTATTCAGCAAGTTTTTGATCGACTAATCCTTTGACACCAATCGTTCATGGCGAAATTGAGTTATTTGTGTTCCTGAGGATTGACGTGGCGAACTGCTAGTTTTCGATACGAGATATGCAGCCTAGCCACTATGTACGTATTTGTCCATTGCACTCCCGCAGAATCAATGTTGGCTTATTGATCGCGTAGCCATTCATGTGAGATTGGTCTTGGGACTATAGAGATCCATTTTCTTTTAGGAAATTCTGAAGATCAAAAGAGGCACAGATAGTTTTATCACCCAAATAGAGATGACTATTTATGGTAGCAGCAGGAAATTCCGTTGGGTGGTGCCTTGAAATCGGAGTATTCAGGAAGAACATTGTTCCAGCCCGCCACCGTCAAGAGTTCCTGACTATTGCATTGGAACAGATTCATCTTATCAAGTGATGGTTTCCTTCCATATTTTTCTATTGGATCTTCCTCCCTCATTCCTTTTATCGAGCATATGCTGCGAATCGGCTTTAAGTGAGTTTTCTAATATGCAGCGCCAAGCAATTCCGCTTTCTCGTCCGAGAGGGTGCATTGTGTGGCACTGCCTGGACGCCAACCGGCTCATATCGGGGGTTTCCGTATATCCGAACACGAGGACAGAATCATTTATACTTACCGCTCACAAGATCATTTTAATCAAGTAATGGGACACTAACAATAAATTAGAATTATCCATTAGTTACTATCAACGGTTCCAACAAAAAGATCTTGTATGCATCAAAAACCTCATGTCCGTCCGCGGGGTAAATGCTTAAAAGGGACAAATTCTAGCGGCCGTTGCTGCTACAGTTTGGGGGGACTTGCTTTAGGAAAAAAAAACGTATTAGCTTAGCTTATATTCCATGGAAGGTTACAATTCTGAGACGCAGTACTAATTCGCGAACTTCTGGTATATGAAGATATTTACTTCTTTTCACAATCCGAATAGAATTCAGACTCTTGACAAGCCAAGGACCTGAACGAACACAAGGAATACCACATCTAGAGGCTCATTGTACTCCGCCATTTAACAGAATGGAAGTGTGATGCTGGATCTTGGTAGAAACAGGTTTGATATTTTAGTAGTACATTTAACCCTTCAGACAGCAACGATCGTCGTATGCTCCAGAGATCGATTATTACGATCCCATACTTGAAATTCGGTATCCACTTCAAAAGAAACTTCTCCTAAAACTCTAAGCGAAGAGGTCGCGTTCTTGATGGAGATGATCCGAAAAAAGGGGGTTCTGGTTATACGTCGGAAATGATTCGTGTATATATTTCACAAAACGTGAAATCAAAGTAGGTGATAAAGTATCTGGAAACCTGGAATAAGGGATCATTTCAAAAATTTTGCTAGACAAGATATGCCCAGTTGCAAGATTTAACACCTTTTGGATATGGTCTTCAACCCATTAGAGTACCATCACGAATGAATGTTGGACGATATTTGAATGCGCGCTCGGGTTAGCGGGATCTTCTAAAGAGACATTAATAGACTAGCACCTTTTGATGAGAGATATGATCAAGAGGCTTCGAGAAACTATGTTTTCCGAATTATAAAAGAAGCCGTAAGCAAACCAAGAAAATCCATGGGTATTTGAACCCGAATATTCCGGGAAAAAGCAGAATCTTGATGGAAGAACAGGAAATCCTTTTTAACCACCTGTTTCTAATGAATCCTATAGTTTTAAACTTTAATTCATCAGTTGATGTTAAAATCCATGGACGTTCTAGTGGAACATTACGCACTTGTTACACAACACCCCTTAGAGAAGGGTCGAAGCAAGGGGACAACGGTAGGGGGAAATGGAAGTTTGGGTCTAGAGGGATTTTGGTGTTCTCATAGTTTACAAAGATGCCTTACTTATAATCTGATCAGATGAGCTCGTCAAGAAGTACGTTGTGTAACGATCATGGATGAAAGTCTCTACCCAGAAGATGCTGCTCCCACCGAATCTTTTCGATTGCTCGTTTCGAGAACTACGATCTTTAGCTTCTATAACTGAATCATTTCCTTGTATCTGAGAATACTCCAGATTAATAGGAAGGAAGCTATGATCTGAATGAATCAGAATTTCTATTCTATGATTGACCGTATAAACATAAACACTTCGAATTGACTAGTTTCCTCCGCAACAAAACGGCTTGTGCCACAAAATTTTACCTCAATGGAGAGATAGTTGAGATGTGACCAAGCCCTATACGTTTCATTATAGACCAATAACCAGAAAAAGATGGAATTTGTTTGTGAAAGAATCTCTGGGCCCATAAAATTGGCGATGTGGTGTGCTTGTGAAATTATCGAGTGGAGTGTGATCTGAAAAAGATACCCGAAAATTTGTAACAATGCGGGTGGATGTTGTTGAGTCGGATACGAAGATATCAAATGATACACAAACGCGCATGTCCAGTGACTCATGTGTGGTATTGAAACGTCTTCCTAGTTATATCCGATCTTTTTTAGATAAACCCTTAAGGAATTAGAAGGCCTAGTATACTGCGATGTGTGATTTGATCAAATTGCGTTTTACAAACAGATTCGTAACTGAGAAACCTTGTCATCGCCATTCAATTCCCGATTGGGGTGCCCCCCGGGCTCTGACATATTTTTTGGGAGAAGTAAAAGTAACACGAAACTCAGAATCTAGGTGTGCCACTACTTCCAAATGCAAGGGGAATTGATCCATGGTCGATTCCGATAAAGGAATTGCTAGTTTATGACCCTCGTGAAAAAAACCCTTTTTGTGGAATCAGCTATTCCATTTCTTTTAGTAGAGATTCTTTTTTTTGGGGTTTAAGCAAGCAAATATAGCATGGTTACAGAAGTCATCTACTATCGCATATATGCTTCAAAGGGGCATCATGGGATAACATCGAGGTGATAGGGACCTAAGGATGCTAGAACGCTATAGAGACAAGTCATCCCTTACCGGTCCCAAAGTATTCTTTTAAAGGATTCATCATTTGACGGGAATTAGACTACTCAAAAATCCTACTTTTTACTTGTCTAATTATCGGAAATTAAAGTAAAAGAAAATGACCTCGTTTGGTCCTTTATGGAACTTGAGAAGTAGTATTCTTTGTTTTAGGTTTTTTCGAACAACACTTTTAATAAGGAAGAATCCCTTTTTTGAGGTAAATCTTTATCCGGAGAAAGGAAACCTTCACGTCGATTTTAAAAGGGGGAATCCATTCGACAGGAACCTATTCATTTTTCTTTTGCTAGCCCTAGCGAAAAAACCTACTTTCCTTACTATTACGAGGTTTATTCGAATATGAAATCCAATCTCGGAAAATACAGCATACCACTTTTTTTACTAACCCAGGCTTCGAGGCTTTCGACATTCGAGAAATCTCTACAGGAGCAGGTGCTATCAGAACACTTGCCAAAAAAAATGATGTTCAGATTTTGCGAATTATTACCGGTAATTCATTAGTAGAATGGACGGAATTAGGGGGAGGAGGGGTCCCACTGGAAATGATGGGAAGATAGAAACTAGAAGACAAAGTATTTTTTGGTTGACGCATGGAATAGCTAAACAATGTTATATTCGAACAAATGTAAACAGATGGATGGTTTTTTGTGCTTATTACCGTTCTCTATCCTCCCGAGTTGATACCAAGTCAGTCAGATAGATTGGGGTAAACTAATGATTCGGATATTAATGAACTCTAAGACGAGTTATCTAGCGGAATCATCCTTAACCATCTAATAGCAACAGGCCGTGGATGCGTACGCCAGGGGAATTGGAATTGGTGTCAGGATAAATTGGTAAACAAGAGGCGTGGTACACTTCTGAATAATGGATCCGTGGACAACACTGAGGGATTGTCATAATAAATTTTACAAGTCCTTTCATGTAATTGAAGGCAAGAGGGAGATTTCGTGAGACTCTGCTTGGTAAACGGGTCGATTATTCGTACGTTCCGTCATTGTCGTGGGTCCTTCGCTTTCATTACATCAGGTGATTACCTCGAGAAATGCAATAGAGCTTTCCAAACCTTTGTAATTCGTGGTCTAATCAGACAACATGTTCTTCTAACATAGAGAATTGCTAAAAGGTAAAATTCGGGAAAAAAACCCTTGTATGGGAATAACTTCAAGAATTATGCGGGGGCATCCTGTATTATGATATAGCAACCCACCCTTCACGATTAGGGCATCCAGCGATTCCAACCCTTTTTAGTGGAGGGACGCGCTCTTTGTACATCCATTAGTTTGTGTCAGGGCTTCTCATGCAGACTTTGATGGTGATCAATGGCTGTTCCTGTACCTTTATCTTTGGAAGCCAAGCGGGCTCGTTTACTTCTTTTTTTTCTCAGATGAATCTCGTGTCTCCAGCTAATGGGTCCTATTCCGTACCAACTCAAGATATGCTTATCGTACCTCTATTTATTAACGATCGGGAATCGGCCGAGGTATTGTGCAAATAGGTATATCCTATAGATATAGTTTGCGGAAACTACCAAAATAAAAATTTGACAAAAAAAAAATGACTATAGGATAGCAAAAGAAAGAACCCTAATTTTTCTAGTTCCTAGATGGCACGTGGAGCTTATCAACAGAACGAATAGTTTGATAGTCCTTTGCTCCGATGGAGACGAATCAACGTGTCATTGGCTCAAGAGCATTCCCATCGAGTTCAATATGAATCTTTGGGGTACTTATCATGAGATTTATGGGCATATCCTAATATAAGGAAGTGTAACACACGGAAATCCGTTGTATATACATTTCGACCACTCTGGTCATATTTCTTTTTATCGGGAAATGAATAAGCCATACAGGGTTTTGTCGAGCCTACTCTACCGCTATCTAACTAAGAATCAATTTAGGCGATGTTCGTGCCATGGAATTCGGTCTCCCCCAATTTCACTGGTATCATAATTTCCTTATTTCTCTTTGAAGCAAGATTGAGAATTTTTGAGGAACGGAATTTTTCGAATCACTAACTCGGTCCATTGTCGAATCCTACTTATCAGAATAACTATAGAGGTACTGTACTTATGGCAGAACGGTCCTATCTGGTCTTCACAATAAAAGTGATAAATGAACTGGTATGAACGACTTATCGCAGGTTATAGATCATTTCGGACTGACATATACATCACATACTTGGATCAAGGAAAGGACTTTGGGTTTCCAACAATCCACTGCTACATCTTATTTCATTAGGAATTGATGATCTTTTAAACATCCCTTTTCTGGGATGGTGAGTCCAAGACGCTGAACACCAGTTTTTATTTTGGATAAACACCATCAATTAATGGGATGTACACGCGTAGAAAAATTACGTCAATCCCTTGAGATGCTATGGTATGCTACAAGTGAATATTGAGACAAGAAATGAACCTAATTTTCGATGACTGATCCTTCAATCCAGTATATCTATCGTCCTTTTTCGGGAGCTAGAGGAAATGCATCCCCCTTTTCCAAAAGAACAATCAAAAAAAACCCCACTTAGAAGTATGAGAGGAATTAATGTCGATCCCCAGACACATTGATTGAATTTACCCATTCAAAGCAATTTACGTGAAGACTTTCTTTGACAAAATATATTTCCTTTAATGGAGCCCTCAAGGAGTTGTAGTACGCTGTAACAACATCAGATGCTGGATACCACACGTAGACTTGTTGAATAGTCAACATATTATTGTACGTAGAACAGATTGTGGCACTATCCGAGTATTTCCGTGAGTCCTCGAAATGATGACCGGAAAAAATTTTTGTCCAACCACCTAATTGTCGTGTATTAGCAGACCGATATATATATCCGGTCTACGATTGCCCTGCCACTCGAAATCAAGATATTTGGGATTGGACTGTCATCGATTCTACCTTTCGAGCACAACCACTATATATCGAACCCCTTACTTGCAGAGTACTCTGATCTGCCAATTAGGTTATGGCGGCGTCCTACTCATGGCCGACCTGGTCGCATTGGGAGAAGCTGTAGGAGATTGCGGTCAATCAATTGGGGAACCAGGAACCTCCACTAAACAGTAGAACTTTTCATACGTGTAGTTTCACAGGCGGTACTGCCGACATGTACGACTCCTTCTAATGGAAAAATAAAAATTCAATGAGGATTTGGTTTCCCACACGTACCCGTGCATTGGCATGCCGCTTTTTCTGATGCTATTACTTTGTATTACCTATTGAGAGTCGGGATACTTCTACTAATTTAAATATTCCCCCAAAAGTTTTTAGTTAGTTCAAATAATCCAATATGTAAATCAAACAAGTGATTGCTTAGATTCGTGCTGGAACGTCCCCCGTTTCATTTTAACGAGAATTACGAAAACATATTTATTCTGAATCAGAGGGAGAATGCACTGGATTACCGATGTCCCCCATGCCCCTGAATATACTCATATGGTAAATGTTCAGCTATTATCAAAAAACGAGTCATTTTATGGATATTAGCTGGAGTTCGGCAGATCGAGTCAGTGTCTTTTTTCGCATCCACAAGGTCAAGATCAAATGATGTTTATTCTTTTTCTGTCGAAGAAGATATACTCCGCCTATCAATGACTAATGGTCGAATCACCTAAATTGTTGGATACTTCTGGTAAAAAAAGATAAGACACTTATTGACTATTCAATAAGACCTATCAAACGAGGTCTCTGGTCATTGGAATTTTCATATATCCTTCGATATCCAAGGGAATCTATTTCTTGGCGAAGAAAAAAAGCGAAGAATAGATTCCTCATCCGCTTACAATACCCAATCAAGAACGAGAGAAAATGACCTAATACCTTTTTTGGTATTTCTATCGAAATACCAAAACAGGTTATTTACGAGAATCGGATTCTGGGTTATTTTTGATGATCCACGTACGAGAAGCAATTTGGGAATTACTAAATATGGAACCGTAGAGGTCATTCATCATACAAAAAGAGGATTTGATTGAGTATCGAGACCAAAAGAATTTATTCCTAAATACCAAACGAAGTAGATCGGTTTTGTTTTCATTCTCGAATGAAGTGCTAGCTTACCAACCTTCGCGATCATGGTCCGGAACAATAGTATCATTGGGAGTAATACAACACTTACTCGCTTTAAATAAAGAGTCGAGTGGCGATTAGTCCATGGAGAGAAAAAAAAAAAATTGAACTAAAATATTTCCGGAGATATTTATTTCCTGAGAGGCAGATTAAAATCCCAGCACAGCGGCATTTTGATACACCGGAACAGAAAAAAAATTTCTAATGAATCAAAAAAATGGAAAAATTGAGTATGTCCAACCGATCACACCATACCAGAAAAAGTATTTTTTTTGGTTCGACCCGTCTCACATATGACTAGCTGATGGCAGAAATTAGCACACTTTTTTCCTCAAGATCTCCTGCGGGCAAAGAGGAAATGTCCAACTTAGAGTTGTCATATATCCTTCATTGTAAAGGCAAGTCAAATTCGAGGAATTCTCACACAAGTATTCATTAGTTCGGACTGCTTAGTATTGAATTGGGATCAAGAGCAAAAAGTTCTCGCTGACGAGGTTCACGCTTCCTTTGTTGAGTAAAGAACAAATTATCTATCGAGATTTCATAGAATTGAGTTAGTCAAGTCCACTATTTCGTATACCGGAAAAAGATATATAGGTCAAGTTCTGGATTGATTTCGCGATAATGGATTAGATCGCCCAATATCAATCCTTTTTTTACAAGCCAGGATCAATCACTTACCACATCAAGGTACTATTGACATTGTTCCATCGAAATAAGGAATGCCAATCTTTGATAATTTTGTCATCACCATTGTGTTTCAAAATTGGCCCATTCAGGTTAAATATAACAATATGAAAAGAATCGATCCCATAATCCAAATTAAGGATTTGCTGGTCCCCTTAGTCACTATGTACCTAAAAATACAATTTCTATTCATCTTACCATATAATAAACTTATAATCAATCTTGTTAAAGCTATTTGCTACTGCAATTTTCAACGACTTTCCAAGGTACTTCAAGTACTTAAATACTGTGTTTAATAGATGAAATAGAGGATTTATAATCCCGATCCATGCAGTACATCATTTGAATCCCTTCCATTTGAATTGGCACTTTCTCCATCACGATTATTGGGAAGAGACATCTACAAAAAATTCGTATTGGAAAATTTTTTTGTGAAAATGTAGTCTATCAAATACGACCACACGTAAAAAAATCTGGCAGTCATAATGTTCATGTTTACTCCTTAGCTATAAGATCGGCTAGCCCTATGGGCCACTCCGGAGCTACTGTTCATGGCCATTATGGAGACTCTTTTACAAGGAGATACATTAGTTACAGTTATTAGTGAAAAATCGAATCTGTGACATAACGCAAGGGCTCAAAAGTTAACAAATCTCTTAGCAGTACGTCTATTGATTCAATTCAAGGACCTCGAAGGAGAGGTTGAAGTTGTACGAAGGTAGACCAAAATGCTTGGAATCCCTGGGGATTCTTGATTCAAGCGAGGCTAACCATAGTTCAAAGGTCGTATCTCTGTGTTTAATAAAAATCCAAAAGGTTTATCGATCCCAGGGGGTACAGATCCCATAAGGCATATAGAGATTATTGTCTTCAAGTAACAAAAATCAAAGTGTTTGGTTTCAGAAATGGAATCTAATGTTTTTTTCACCTGGGAATTAACGGATTGTTGCGAGCGGAACGCGGGGCGTTGCTTTGGACTAAGCGATATCATTACGGGCCCATCCTATTGGAATACCAGGCATCTTTGAATACTCCCCCCCAATTTCCTAGCCGAAGCAATTTTTCAAGAAACCGCTCGAGTTTTAAAGCAAAAGCTGCTCTAGGGTCGTATGGATGGTTGAAAGCCTGCAAGAGAACGTTGTTCTGGTGGGATTATACCGTTGTTACCGGGATTCAAAAAATTAGTGCACCGTTTCAAGCAAGACAAAGAGCATTTATTTGGAAAGCAAAAGAAAGAATCTATTCGATTGAATGAGGATATTTTGTTACCCATAGGATTATTTTGTTCTACGCCCATTCCATGAGACAGCAGAACATCGGTACCGCGCGTTTCATGATTCCTAGAGCAATTCTTTTACTTGAACTACTTTTCACTTTTAACCTATCTGTCTTTTAACTTAACTATTCTGGTCCAGTATTGATTTGGTAAAAAAAATAGTAATTAAAAGACATTAATGGTTGGTAGCATTTATCAACGTTAATTCCCGTAGAAGGTTTCCATCTTACAGTTTTCTTTCAAGTACCTCGTCCTCTTTGTAAAAAGTTAAAAAAAAAAAAGACAAAAACAAAAGGAAGTGTGGAAAATGCAGAAGAGATTGGAACATCATTGTAATAGATGATGGCGGTCGGAGTTCATTTTGGTCATGGGACTCATAAATGGAATCCTAGAATGGCCCTTACATCTCTGCAAAGCGTAAAGGTATTCTATTACAATCTCACTAAACGTCTCGTTTTTTATCAGAACCTGTGATTTAAGTTTTTGATTGCAAGCATAGGTGAAAAAACTTCTTAGTGTTGGTAACCAAAATAAAGCAGGCGGATTCCGTAGCATCGCTGCAATAAGGGCCCGTGTCATTATTTTAAGAAAAATGGCTCGGTGGTATGTTAACGAATTGGTCTACTACGGAAACGAGACGTCAAAAGTTCATGGATTTAAGAGCATCACAAAAGCTGGGGAAACTCAACGTCCTTCCCAAAAGATATGCCGCACTGTTGAAGAGCAAATTATCTGGCCTTGCAAACAATCTCGCGTACAAATATATGACGGATTGCCTGATATGTGATCATCGTTGATCAGCAAGAAAATATTATGGCTCTTCGGAGAATGTGTATTTTAGGGATTCGACGATTTGGTTTAATCGATACAATTGTGCCCCCATCTCGCCTTATAGTTTCTATCCCAGCCAACTGATGACGCTATAGCTTCAATCCGATTGGTTCTTAACAATTAGTATCCGCAATTTGTGAGGTCCGTTGTAGCTATATAAGAAAATTCGGTTGATGATGATTACGAATACTTATTATTTTATTTTGGGATTTTAGAGATTTATTGGATCGGTTACATTCTTGAATTAAAAAAAGAAAAAACAAAATGGAAATTGTGGGCAATTGATAATATGTTATGATGTTAGTGATTTCTTGGTATCCCTAAATGTAATTTCTTGCTATCTGCGATATACGATTTATTAATACAATAGTGATTCAAGTTTGCGTGATTTTGAGAAGAGAATGGTTGCAATCAAATAATTTTCGTTTTGAAAGTTCATTTTTGTTAATTACCATATGCCTGTTTAACCAGGTTCCTTAAAACACCAAGGGGTTATACGATATATCGGTTGTAGAAGGTAGGCCAACATTTCTATTGGCATCGGAGTTTTACATTCCAATTCCCAGTACTTTCATTCTGGGTAGTAATTGCATCTTATTAGGTTCCGGTGAGCCTATCTGTTCGGAATCCACAAACCCTTCCGACCGGGGGGGGGAGGTGCGGAGGCGGTCAGAATTCTTCGAATATTCCTTGGATTTATTCGAGACTTGATTCAAAACCATTGAGCGAATATTGGTCCTTGGGTTCCTTTATTTGAACTATTGTTCCTATTTATTTTTGGTTCTAACTGTTCAGCGCTCCTTTTATTACCTTTGGAAAATTTACAGGTTACCTCATGGGGAGTTAGCTGCGCCCGAAATGTAATAAATAACTACTGTTGCGTTAGCTTACTCTCACGTCAGTCGCAATATTTTATGCGGTCTTAGCAAAAAGGATTTGGTTCTTTTGGAAATACATTCAATCAACAACTCCATACTTTACCATTAAACATCCTAGAAGATTTCCAAAACCCTTATTCTCTAGTTTTTCGACTTTTTCGGAATAAATTGGCTGATGAATTGTAGTTTGTCGTTCTTGTTTTCGTTAGGTCCCTTCAGTAGTTCCTATACCGTCATGTTTCTTGGATTTAATTTACCAGTGGTATCAAGATCTTAATTTTTGCCGGTAGCTGCGGCCTTAGATAGGTGAATCCATGGAGGGTCATCATTGACTAGCTGATCAAAAAGTCCCTTTTATTATTATTTTAAGTAGTTTTATCCCAATTCGGCATGGGTCCAGATAATCCAATTGGTTGGGGAACCTCATAACGTATTACTAATGACTTAGGTTTTAGGAGAAAAATTGGACGGTATACAGAATTGTAAAAAAAAAGAAGGTTGGGGAGGTTATTACTAATGTATTTAATGTCGAGAAGCTCGACCCCGTCTAGTTTCTCAGGACTGATTCTAGAATCCGATTAATCTAAAAAAAATGCGGGTGGTTTACGTTTTTACACGTTATGAAGAAAACAAATATAATATGTCATATTAAATGACTTAGATATTCATTATTATATAGGCTACCCTATCCTCTATATAACATCACTATATTACATATTACATGCTATTACTCTTAATTACATACTAGTACTATATTACATACGATTACTATTTTTATATCAAACTTCTACTCTGTACTCCATAATATAACCTATACATAAGATTCCTCTTAATAATCATATAATATCATAATAATATAATAAATATAATAATAAATAAATAAATCACTATAAGTAAATAAATATAAGTAATAAAATAAGTATAGTAACATTAATCATTAGTTTAATATTATTTAACAATATTAATATTTCATTATGTTAAAATACTAAGTATCAATAGTATTAGTTAATATAATCATGTTAATAATTATCTTTATCGATAAGGATTGTATTAATTATTACTATATATTGATTGGGTACTACTTTACATACTTTTATATTACTACATATTGATATATTGATATTGATTTGTATTGGTATAATTTTATTGTTATTAATTTGATGATATTGAATTGCAGCTCAACACTGCATTTAGTCACACTCCCATTTAGAGACTGCTTTCAATATCGTCTCTCTATTTTGTCTGTGAGTGGGATGGAATGAAACAAAGAGATGAACTCAGAATGGTGTAGTAAAGAACGAAAGAATTAAATGAAAGAGTGGTTCGAAACAAAGAATACAATGTTGACTGTATGCATATGGATTTACAAAAACTCCATTAGGGTAAAACAGATAGTTGTGATGATCTGCTCAGTAATTTAGTAATATTATCATTTCAATTGGAGGTTTTACAGTCATGCCAGTACTTACATTCTTGGGTAGTAATTGCTATTCTTATAGTTCTGGTGAATCTAGCTGTTCCCCCGGACTCCACAAACCATTCGACCGGCGGTCAGATTTCTTCGAATATGTCCTTGACTTTATTCGAGACGTGAGGCAAACCAGATTGGAGAAGAATAGGGTCCTTGGTTCCCTTTCTTGAACTATTTTTCCTATGTATTTTTTGGGTTTCTTCAACTGTTCAGTCTCTCTTTTACCTTGGAAAATTATCAGTTACCGTCTGGGGAGTTAGCTTCGTCCACGAATGGAGTATACATACTACTGTCTTTAGCTTTACTCCCGTCCGTCGCATATTTTTTATGCTGGCTTAGCAAAAAGGATTGGGTTTTTTGGGAAAATACTTCAACCGCTCCATCCTTTTTACCACTTAAACATCCTAGAAGATTCACAAAACCTATCTCTTAGTTTTCGACTTTTCGGAAATATTGGCTGATGAATTCGTAGTTTCTTCTTGTTCTTAGCCCTTCAGTAGTTCCTATACCTTCATGTTTTTGGATTTTTCCACGTGTATTCAAGGCTCTTTTTTTGCAACGTTACTGCGCTTATATAGGTGAATCCATGGAGGTTCATCATGACAGCTTTCAACATAGTCCTTTTTATATTATTATTAAGGACTTTATCCCAATTCTTGCATGTTTCAAATAATCCAATTGGTTGGGGAACATAATAACGTATTACTCATATGACTTAGAGTTTTAGGAGAAAGATGGACGGTATTACAGAATTGAAAAACAAGAGACGTTGGGGAGGTTATACTGATTTATGGTCATGTCTATAAGCTCGGCCCCGTCTATTTTTTCTAGGAATGATTCTAGAATCCGATTTAATCTAAAAAAAAGCGGTTGGTTTACGTTTTTACGTTATGGAAGAAACAATATATAGTCATATAGAATGACATTAGATATTCTTATTTATATAAGCTATCCCTATCATCCTATATAAATCACATATTACATAAATTCATGCTATTACTTATTACGTCCTAGGACTATATTACCACTATTACTATTTTTTATCAATCATAACTTCTACCTCGTAATCATAATATAATCCCTATACATAATATAATCCTTAAAGACTAGAGATAATATATATATAAATATAATAATAAATACATACTAAATATAAGTAATAAATATAAGTAATAAACTAAGTATTAGGTCACATTATAATTAGTTTAATATTAGTTACTAGCTAATATTAATATTCATTGTCAAAGCTCTAATTCCATAAGTATTAGTTAATATAATCATTTATAATTATTATCGATAATTATTGGTATTAATTTTACTATATATTGCTATTGGACTACTACATACTTTTATATTACTACATATGATAATTGATATTGATTTGTCTTGGTATTAATTTTATTGTATTAATTTGTCTTGATATTGATGCAAGCTCACACGGCCATTTAGTCCACCTTCCATTAGACGATTTCAATATCAGTCTTCTATTTTGTCCTGGTGAGTGTGGATTGAATGAACAAAGAGATGAACTCAAGAATGGTGTAGTAAAAACGAAGAATTAAATGAAAGATTGGTCGGAAACAACGAAATACAAAGTTAGAACTTTATTCATATATGGATTGTACAAAACTCCATTATGGTTAGCAACGAGATAGTTGTGATGATTCTGCTCAGTATTTTAGTAATATTATCATTTCAATTTTCGGAGTTTAGTTTACTTTCGGACCGCTGGATCTTATGAAAAATTAGTAAAAAATATCATTGGTTGATTGTACATTACCATTTCTTTTTTTTTGTGCTAGGGAACTTACCATGATCCACTGATTTCTGCCGCTTCCGTTATTTGCTGCGGATTGGCCGTGGGGCTTGCTTCTATTGGACCGGAGTTGGTCAAGGTACTGCTGCAGGCCACGCTGTATAAGGTATTGCGAGACACCAAACAGAGGGTAATCCGAGGTACTTTTAATTGCTTTATCTTATCTTTTATTATGGAGCTTAACAATTTACGGACTGGTCGTGGCGTTAGCGCTTTTATTTGCGAATCCTTTTGTTTAATCCTAGAAATAAATAGAAAAAGTACCTTACATACTTTTTTCTTATTTTATATTACTTTAACGTGTAAACTTGGAATTGCCCTTTGCTTCTTCGAATTATATTTACACTTTACTTATAAATTACTTATTTGTTGAGACGATACGCCAGGAAGGGCTGATTTTTAGTGAGGAATTACAGATTCGCTTGCCTTTCTTCCTTCTGGCCTTACTTAGACAATAGAAAACTTTTTTACTTTCATTGTTCGAAGCGTTTCAACAAACCAATAGGGTATCATTGCTATGAGGATCTAAGACCTAAGTAAAGTTCTTATTGGAAACTTCTTGAAAACTTCAAAAAATAAAAATTTCAAACAATGATTTAATCTATTGCCATTAATAAGTTAAATGAAATTAATAAAAGACATCGATCAAAAAAGGCGATGGAAGTGATACAAAAGACCTGTTCTTTGTTAGTCCTAGCCATAAAGAGGGAGCATATGAAAAATGTAATCGATTCTTTCGTTTCCTTGGGTCACTGGCCATACCGCCGGAGTTTCGTGTTTATACCGATATTTTAAGGCACAACTCCAATAAATTCTAAGTGTATTTTTTGGTGTATTTGATTTATTTGGAAAGGGAGTGTGTGCGAGTTGTGTATTTCAAGAATAATGGATCCATCCAGCCTGCAATTTATTTATGGTATTTATAGGAGAAATTAGGAACAGGTTCAGCTTTATCTCGACGATTCTTCTGCATAAATTTAAGAAATCATTGTAAGAACCAGAGCTTTCGGACTTATGGAAATCCATTTGATTCTCTATCAACCAATAATGTTGAGACCCTTAACTGTTAAAGAAAGCTAAATTGTTTAAAGTCCAGGTAAACATGGTACTCTTTTCTACCACTTCTACACTACTTTGTAACGAAATGGTTAAAAAAAATATTGGTAATTTATTTGATTTGATATAGAACCTCATATCGATAAAAGAACTATTTAACCATTTACTAGAAAAATGAGCACTTTGCTTTTTTTATCTACTTCCGAAATGACGACCTATGTATAAAAAAAAGAGGAATTTTGTGGCTTGTAAGAAACCATAAAAAATAAATAATTATTATTTTCATTTTTAAAAAATCAAAATGAAATAAATTCTAAAATTTAAATGATAAATAAAATGACAATAAAATATAAATAAATACAAATAAATAAACCAACTTGTGCAATTCTAGATTTTGGTCTGGTCTAGTCGGAAGAGCCTCCTGATATTCTGGTCTTGTATCAGTTTTGACATCTTTGAATACAAACGAAAAGAGAGGGTAGCTCATTACCTTTAAAAAGATATGTGAATACCCAACCTAAATAAAATACGATATTGACGTGAGAGCCAAATGAATCGCAAGATTCATGTTTGGTTTCGGGAAGATATATGAAGTTTTGAATTAATGGTAAGATATCTACTTTCTTAAATGATTTATTAGATAATCGAAAACAGAGGATTTTGAATACATTCGAAATTCGGAAGAAATGACGTAAAGGGTCCATTGAGCGCTCGAAATAGCCGGGCCTTCGGCTTACGTAAATTTGAAATGGAAGCAGATGAGTATCGAATAATGGATACTCTGAAATAGAAACTATAAAACAAATTGATTAATGCCACTAGTAATGTTTGGAACAATTATAAAATAAAAAAATGAAACCCTTAGGTTTGAACAACAAGACGATTAATCCGGTCTCGACAACGATTTTTCCAACAGCCTTACAGTAGCTCTAGGAACTCTGACTAGTTGCTTGATAGACTGAGTTACTTTCCGTACGCTCCGTGCTACTAGTGGCATTTCTCGGGGCCATGCAGAATAACTGATTAGCCCTTCTTTTTTTAGTTTCGTTTTAGGCATTATTTTTTTCTTTTCCTTCCTAAAAAGAAAAGAGAAACACTAATGGTAACCCTTCGAGCCGACGAAATTAGTAATTTATTCGTGACGTATTGAACAATATAGGAGAGAAATAAGATTGTGAATACCGGTACGTACTCAAGTATGCGACGGAATTGCTCGTGTTCATGGTCGTGAGAGTAATGGCAGGTGAATTATAGAGTTTCAAGAGGGTACAAGAGCATGGCCGAATTTGGAATCAATATGTTGGCGTTTATTAATGGTTGAGGGTTGAAGATACAAGATGACGTTCTGTAAAAAAGCACATGACGCAATTGCTCAATACTGTGAGTGAGGGGTTATTGGGTCGTTTTAAACTGCTCTGGCTAACCTATTGATGGGAGGAGGTGAAAATTTCAGCTTTGAATCTCGTTAATTGAATCTCCTGCCCCAGTATTTTTCTTCTAGAACGTTCTGTATATGAGCCTCTTCAAATCTGTGCTTATTGCCATTGAATATCGATGATCCCTTAGGACGCGGTGCCAGCGGGAATTATTATGGGGACAGACAGACCGGCAAAAACAGCCTTAGCCACAGATACATCTCAGCAAAAAGGTCAAAATGTAATTATGTGTTTATGTAGCTATTGGGTCAAAAAGCATCTTCTTGGCTCAGGATAGTGACTACTTTCCTCCGGGAAAAGGGGGCGATGGAAATAATACTATTTGTTAGTCCGAAACGGCGGATTCCCCTGCTACATACAAGTACCTCGCTCCTTATACGGGATCGGCTCTGGCTAGTTTTTTATGTATCGTGGGGACACAACTTTAATAATTTCTGATGATCCTCTCCACAGGCACAACTTACGCCAAATGTCTCCTTCTATCAGAAGACCCTCCCGGTCGTGAAGCTTATCCATGAATGTTTTTATTTGCATTCAACGACTTTGAAAGACCGCTAAATCAAATTCTATTTTAGGGGAAGGAATATGACCGCTTACCGATAGTTGAGACTCAATCTGGAGACGTGCAGCTTATATTCCTACTACTTGTAATTTCCCTTAAATCAGATGGACAAATTATTCTTATCTTCTCTGCTGCCGATCTAGTCATGCTGGAATCCGACCTGCATTATGTGGGTATTCCCGTTTCTATGAGTAGATCCGCACTCAAATAGCCATGAAACAATTAAGCCAGGCAAATCAAAATTGGAACTGAGCTCCAATTCACAGAGTTAGAAGCCTTTGCACAATTCGCTTTCTGATCTCCGATAAGCTACTCAGAATCAATTGGCAGAGGTCAAGATTACGCGATTTGGCTTAAAACGGAATCCCAATTTCAGACCCGCTCTCAGTGGAAGAACAATAGTACTATTTATACCGGGGAGGGCGAATGGATATCTTGATCCGCTAGAAATTGGAACAGGTAAGAAATTTCTCAGTCATTTACGTAGCTACTTAAAAAACATAACCTAAATTCCCAAGAAATTATATCTTCTACCAAGACTTCACCGAGGAAGTAGAATTTCTTTTGAGGAAGCTATTCAAGAACATATCGACTGTTTTTAACTTCAATCAGGAAACCAACATAAATTTTTTCCTTTTATTATTCTATTCTTGGTATAATTCTATTCTTAGTACAAGAGTAATCATGATACATTAGGTCTGATTCTAATGAATCAAAAAGGGTTTCTTTGGTATAGCCATTTTAAAATAATTGGAAAATAATTGCGTCCAATTGATGTGAACCTATACCAAGGTTTCGACGACCTCTGTCCCCCCCACACCACCAACCACCTATCCATTCGACATGGACGCTTTTCATTCCATTTTATTTTTTTGTATTCTTACTTCTTTTGTTCGGATAAAAAATAAAATTACACGGAAAATATTTTAGGGATAAAAAGAATGCATATCTACATGATTGTGCATGTATGGTATGAATACATGATAAGATGTATACGACCATAATAAGAAAATAGAGATAAGAAATATAGAGCGGTAGCGGGATTCGAACGCCGCATCGTTAGCTTGTAAGGCTTAGGGGGTTTATAGTCGAACGTTGCTTGCTCACTTTTAACGTCTCTCATTCAAAACCGAACGTGAAATTTTGATTTCATTATTCGGCTCCTTTAGAGATTGATGTATTCCTAGAGACAATTTCCATAACATCTATGTCAGCCTTTCTGGTCCTGAATGTATCGCAAACCTACTCGCTTACTAGATGATCCCTCTAGATGAGAGGATTATACCAAATCCCGTTCTAGTCTATTTACTTCGTTCCCTATTCCGTCGCCGGATCCCGAGTAAAAGAATTTGGTTCCACCGGGGGGGCTGAAACAATATGCTGATGGTTCTAGTAAAACCAAAACCACCCTTTTCTAGCTTGTTTTGCTTCCAATTTCCCTTTTTACAACACCAAAATTGAAGACTATTTACGATGGAAAGAAACTTTTGTCTCTTCACCATAGATCCTTTTTCATACTCATTCGATTGGAAATTGATCCCATCAAAAAATAATGTTTCACGACTTCACATAATACATAATCATTTTCTTATTCATTTTCGAAAATAGAATTTCTAATTGGACTTTGGATACAAATCGTGAGAATGTATGGTTCTTCCTCCAATATCTCTTGAGACAGTTAAGGATTAAACCCCCTTTTAAGACTAAGTGTTTGATCGGAGTATGCAAAAAACCGGAGACCGCCTTAACTTTTTAAGTTGTTAATAGAACGAATCACAATTTCCCACTAAACATACCCAGCTACAGACATATACATTATTGTATCTGAATGGACTATTGTCGCACAAGGGAGTAGCGCAATCAAGATAGCATTCAAATTAAGAACGTTGACACATATTTAGCCCGCCACCCAGGACTAAAAGGCGAAGAGCACAAAGCTTTCTAAATAGCATATAAATTTAAAAAAAACGGTATAAGTTATAACTTCTACTTTTCCTTTGCTGGATTGCTGGCATTCTTCTCGGTCGTCTGAAGGGGTCATTGAAGCTGGACAAGAAAAAGAGGTACTGGCCCGCCAGTAACTTAACTAGGACCCTGCCGGGAGAATAAACCTTTCGTACAAAATTACGAATAAGGGTTTTCTTTCTATGAGAACCTTTTTCGAACTATCTAATGGATTCTTGAATCAATTTCGTTCTTGACTTACTCTTAACTTACTAAATGAACTTACATTAAAGTACCTAAAACAATTACATACGTAAATTTAACTAATAGTAATTAACTTATCTAAATATTAATAACGTAGATAAATATAATTTATAAATTACTTAAAATATACTTAAAATATATTATTATTACTTATTATATAATTACTATTATTATATAATATTATAAGTTTAAAAATAATTTATATAGTCTTTAAATTATAATATTTAAGAACTGTTTTATTACAGAAAAAACCTTTAAATTTGTTTTTTTCTTTAACTTTAATTGAAAATAAATTTCAATTCCTTTTAACCTTTAAATTTAGATTAGAATTTATAATAATTTTAAATTTTTAATTATTTTAAATTTTTAATTATCCCTTTTTATTTTTTGTACATTTTCATCTGTAATGAATCTATTTTATAATTAGTAATGAAATCTATCCTATTTTATAAATATTTAATAGAATGGTTCATATTTCTATGATAAATGTTTAGAATTATAATGTTTAATACTTTCTAATACGGTTTAATATCTTTCTTAATACAAAGTTTTTGTTTAAATATTCTTTTTAATAATTCTTTTAAATAAAATGTTTATTATCTTTCTTAATAAAATCTTATATTAAAGGTCGTTCTGAAACTTAATATTCATTCTTAAAAGAAAAAATTTTTTCTTTTTTTATTACTTCTTTTTTTATTTAATTTCAATTTTCATTGAAAATAGTTAATTTCAATTTGTCATTTGACATTTTATTGAAATTTCAATTTTATTTAATGGGGATAGATGGCTGAGTGGACTAAAGCGGCGGATGCTAACCGGTTACGAGTTATTCGTACCGAGGGTTCGAATCCGCTCTCTCTCCGCCCGCTCTTTATTACTTATACTTTCGATTTCGAAGGAATTTCGTTCTTTAAATTTTTTATATGTAAATTTAATATATGAATAGATAAAATAATAAGAAAAATAGAAAAACAAGAAACTCAAAAATGTTTTATTCCTCACGTCCAGGTTACGTCCCGGATCATGAGATAAATCCGAAGTATGACGAGAGAAACCAAGATATCACTACTGTGTAAACAAAGAGTTTGAGAGTAAGCATGACAAATCTCACAATGATAAGTCATTTTATAAAACGGGAATAGATTACCTATTTTTTCTTTTTATCACTATACTATTTTTGTTTGATTTGACATCATACCCCAAAATTAAGTTTTTTGATTTGAAAAGAAAAGAAGTCACTTGTTTACGAAGTTCTTTGTAATAAGGATTTTGATTCCTTCCTCCCCAAAAATTTTCTTGTCATATCGCAATTAGGTATTGTAGGGGTACCTAGAACTAAATAAAACTCCTTACGCACGCGAAAGGTCATAACGAGTAAATAAACTGATCAAATTGCATCTCCGCGGTTACTCAATAACCAGATTCCATTTTTGAATCGGGGTTTATAATTCTACCTGTAAGACTTACCGATCTTAACCATTTTTATACTTTTTTTTTTTTGTCGAATGAATCATGACTGGATGTGCAAAGTATTAAGGATTTTAATCGAAAACTTACAGCATCTTGCCAAACAAAGGCTAATGAAAAAAGAGGACAGGTATTACGGCATAACATCTACTATTGTGGATTGAAAACGGCATAAGCTCAGGCAATTGCAAAGAAAAAACTATTCGAATAAAGGACAGAATTAACAGATACAGATTAAGCTAAAGATATTTAAACATAACAAACATTTCGTTCTTGTAGATAGATAATTTTATTTTGATTGAGTTAGTGTTTTATAGGGAAAAATGCACATGCAAGTCAAAAATCCTTCTTTTTTTTTGAACTCCGCCCAAATCAAAAATCCTTCCTCCATTCTCAAGAAATACAATATGCTAAACTTTCTACATTTATCTTAATTGAATTCTATGTAATGATCTTATTTTTTTGATTCTATAATCTAATCTACATGTGTTTTGAATCCTAGCAACAAACAAAATATCCCATATGTTTTTTTTATTAATTATTAGATTTTTATTTTGGTGGTGGGGGGGGTTGGGGAATTGACGAAGAACTAATACAAGTAACTATTCTTGACTAGTGCCAAACAGGAAAAATGGGGCGTGGCAATCGGTAAGGCAGCGGGTTTTGGTCCCGTGTATTCGGAGGTTCGAATCCTTCCGTCCCAGATCGGAGGTTTCCATCAGAGCCACAAAAGATGGTATCACATTGTATCCCACATAAAACGGAAAAATCTTAACGAGAACAACCTTTGCTTTTGTTCTGATTCTTAGAATGATTTCTTAGAATGGATTCTTAGAATCCATTTACTTCTTGTGGTTAAAAGCAAACCAATTGATAATCAATGAACATGGTAAAATTTATGTCTTCCTTTAGGGAATGAAAATATCTGCTAAAATTTTAGGCTCAACTCATTTGTGAATTGCTCTACTTGGTGGATTGCTGAATTAGAGATCCACGTTTTAGGTCACGACTATACAAAACCATATTCCGTCCATGATGCTGAAGTCGTGGAGACATTTTTTAAAACATTTTTGATGACAACTCTTGGTTGGTACTCGAAGAAATAGAATTATAATCAAGAAGTATCTAGAACTTTACGACCTTTTTGTTTTTTGGTCATTGTAACAGTTTCTTTGACTAATATTGATTTTTTTCCGGGATTGGAAATATATTAAATTAAGGATTTGAGTTAATAGTTTTTTGTTTCTAGAAAAAATAGATTCTGCCTTCATGATTGCGTTCGTCCTCGAACACTCTTTTGAGATGTAAATTAAATAAGTCTTAAGCAAGCATCTTTCTTAGAAATACTTTCATTCCTATAGAGAATATAGAGTTAAAGAAATTGGCTCCCTGCTATCTTTCTCCGGATAAATCAATACTTATCTCTCCATAGGTATAAAGTCTAGACTTTATTAGTTTCCCGTTGTTCCCATCGCGCCAATGAAACACCCTAAAAATTCATGATTACTATAAATCAATTCCCTTGCGGTTTGAATTAAATGAATTCTAAATTAGAGGAATGTTATGGTAAAACTTCGTTTGAAACGATGTGGTAAAAGCAACTGCGACTTGAAGGACATGACCACTGTTGATTTTTACATCCCACCATTTCTATAGAAATGAGATGCTCTTGCTCACATCGTTTGTTCTGTTCCATTCGGAATCTAATTTTTCTTAGGTTGAATAGGACATTATGGAGCCGGCGGAAAGGATTTATTCATTTACAAGGGGAAGATCTAGTGTAGTGCCAAGCAATCAATAAGTTTAAGACCAACTTTGTACGTATATCCGTAAAATAACAATAATTCGGAATTGATAAAACTCTTTCGATCAAAAAAAGTGTATCACAGAGGAATCAATTCTTCGTATTCGAGTTCATAGGTATGTCTATTTCTATAGAAAGAAATAAAAAAACAAAAGGTATGTTGCTGCCCCCGTTTTGAAAGGATAAAGATCCCGCAGTATCTCTAAACCCCATGATTTTACAAAGCAAAGATAAGGATGCCGAACAAGGAACACTATTTTCAATGGTCTCAAAAATTGGATCAGAATCAGGAATAAATAGATTCGAGATGAGCACACAAAAGAGGTTAGAGAACTGCTCAATAAAGCTACGGATTTTCCCTTCTGAATTCCTGTCAGAATTACCCAACTTGAGTTATGGATTACGAATCAATTTCTTTTTTTTTTTTTTTTTAGGAAGACAAAATAATATAATGAATTATACTAAGATTGAGTCATTATTTGGTTTACTATTTGATATTATATACAGAAAGATATACGCAATTTAAAAAATTTTTCTCGGACTCATGCCGTATTATGAGAAAACCTCCTATACGGTTCTGGGGGGATTGGTTAGGTACATCTATCCCCATGAGCCAGCTATCGAATCGTTGCAATTGATGTTCGATCCCCGACGAGAGAAGAGATTTTTCGCAAAGTGGTTTTTAATTACCGAAAAGAAACAAACTTATTTAAACGTCCAGCTATTCTATCTGTCCTGAAAAGGGCTGCGCACTCCAGGAACTGTTTATGATATTTTAAGTAAGTCAGAATTTTGTAAAGGAAAAAACTTCAGTTAATAAAATAAAAAACAACAAATTAATAAAAAAGGGGGGGAGATGTTACTATAAATCTATCTTTTTATAATTTTTTACTTACAATTTTTTACTAAAATTTGCCTTGTCTTGCTCTAGTTCATACTTAAATTTACTTTTTTCCTTGTATAAGGAATCCACCAACAACAAGGGATTATCTTTGCTTATTGTAGCCTCTATTGATTGATAAAACCAGATTTTTCTTGTATCTTTTCCTTATTTTTTTCCATCAACAATTTCTTATTATGTTTTTTGTGCCAACCCCAATACACATCCTTTTTTATTTACGTTATGTTGTTATTTGTTTTCTCAACATTGCATCCCTGACATGGTGTACGAACAAATATAATTGATTATATATATCTCCTTTATCGAGACCCCATATTGGGTTTTCACTTCACCTTTTGTACTCAAATAATGTGTTTTGCATTGTTTGGTTTACTGTGGCATATAATACGTATTTTTGGAAATTTACTTAACAACAAAAATAAAAAAAAAATTGATAAAAACTGGTGGGTCTGTCACAATTTGAGCATCTCTTGTTTAAGGATCTGGTTGTTTTTAAATATGATCTGTACATTTTTTATTTCCTTTTACATTGTTTATTATTTTGTCTAATTGATATAAAATATTTTTTTATTTATTATTAGTTCAATGTTTTGATGGGTCCGTGCAGATGCCAATTTAATTATTTTTCATTTTGATCGTATCTACATACCTATTTTCGTTTTATTTATTCGGGTTGCTAATCAACGGTAGAGTACTCGGCTTTTAAGTGTCGACTATGATCTTTTTCCACATTGGATGAAGTCAACAATCGTCCATACTATGGTAGCTCTATAGACCACGACTGATCCCAAGGTACTGAATGGAAAACAGTAGCATGTCGTAATAAAATAACAATAAATTTCTTATTTTATTAAAATTACAAATTAAAATGAAAGTGTAACTTTTATTTTAGTTTATTCCTTAACTGGCTCGCTACAAAACATAAAATTTTTGGAAGGGAAGGGGAACAAAACAATTCCCATTTACAAGTTGGGTCTAGTGAATAATGATAGATCCTATTGTTCCAAATTCTGGTAAAACACAAGCAACGACTTATTGTTCTTACTTTGATTGAAGTTACCCGATCTAATTAGACGTTAAATAGATGTAGTGCCTGATACGGGAGGTGAGTTCTCACTGTTGGGTGCCATGATTTTTTTCCTTTTTTTTTTTTTTTAATGAATCCTAACTATTCTATATGGATTAGAAACGGATGTGTAGAGACACAGTATACTGATTACCGAGAATAAATCCAAAGTCAAAGAGCGATCGGGTTGCAAAACTAACAGGGTTTTTGTTATCCTCTTGTATTATAACGAAGATAAACCGAAGATAAACCAATTCGATTAAAAAGAGAATAAAAAGATCTATTGATTGGACCTCCCTGTTTTCTTTTCGGGTATATATTTTTATTACTATATGTATTCTATACATATAGAATACAAAATACCTGTGTGACCATATTGCAGCTATGTATCAGTGATAACCCAATAAATCCTCCTACCCCTGCTTCAAGTGGAAATGAAAAATGGAAGAATTACAAGTTTATACAAAGATAGATCGCGGCACCAATACTTTCTCTATCACTTCTTTTCAGGAGTATAATATCGTTTTGCGTATGATCAGGGTTTAAATAGTTCAATTTTATGAACCCTTTAAATTTTGGTGGTTTAATTGCATATTTAGTTTTTCAGTCCTTGTGAAACGCTTAATTATTCGTAGTATCAACAAAATTATTGTGATTTATTCGTTAATGATTCTTACCAAAATCGTTCGTTGGTGGGCACAACAATGATTTTTATTCCCATTTTTTTTCTCAGATGATATCAGAAGGTTTTGCAGTCCTTGTTGAAATGCCATTCATCGGGCAATGATTATCTCCCTTGAAGAAACAAAATACCAAAATCTCATAATTTTACAATCATTCATTCCATATTTCCTTTTTTAGAAGATAATTATCGGCATTTAACTTATCTGTCAGAGATAATACGAATACCTCATCCCATCCATAGAAATCCTGGCCCAAATCCTTCATCCTGGATCCAGGCTGTTTCCCTCTTGCATTTATTGCGGTTCTTTCTCCTACGCATATTATAATTTGGAATAGTCTCAGTCTCGATTATCTATTTCTGTTTTTTTCAAAAGAAATAACCGACTATTTTGGTTCTTATATAATTTTTATGTATCTGAATGTGAAATTTGTATTAGTTTTTCTCGTAAACAATCTTCTTATTTACGATTAACATCTTTTGGAGCCTTTCTTGAACGAACACATTTTTATGGAAAAAATAGAACATCTTGTAGTGTGCCGAAATTTTTTTCAGAAGACTTGATGGGTCCTTCAAGATCCTTCCATGCACTATCGATATCCACGGACAAGCGATTCTGGGTTCAAGGGGACTCATTTCTGATGAAGAAATGGAAATGCACTTTGTAATTTCTGGCAATATTTATTTAATTTGGTCTCAACCGTCAGATCCATATACACCATTATCAAACTATTCTTTCTATTTCGGGTTATCTTTCAAGTGTACTACTAATTCTCGGCGTAATGCATCAAATGCTAGAGATTCTTCATAATGGATATTCTATAAAAAATATTGATCACCATAGTCCCAATTATTCCTCTTGTTCGATCATTATCTAAAGGCAAAATTTTGTTGCCGTAGTCCGGGCATCCTATTAGTAATCCGATTTGGACCGATGTATCAGATTGTGATATTATTAATCGATTTTGGCCGTTAGTAGACTCTTTCTCACTATCATAGTGATCTCAAAAAAACAGAGTTTGGTATCGATAAGTATATACTTCGACTTTCGTTTGCGAGAACTTTGGCCCGTCAACATAAAAGTACGTACGCAGTTTTTTTGCAAAGATTACGTTCGGGATTATTAAAGAATTCTTACGGAAGAAGAACAATTATTTCTTTGATTCTTCCCCCAAATAACTTCTTTTTATTTACATGGATCATATAGAGAACGTATTTGGTATTTGGATTTTCCGTATCAATACCGTAAATAATTTATAAGAAAATTATCAAAAACAATAACAAGAGAATAAAGATATA
The DNA here is from genome assembly GCA_004837865.1 of Musa balbisiana. Classification (NCBI taxonomy): domain Eukaryota; kingdom Viridiplantae; phylum Streptophyta; class Magnoliopsida; order Zingiberales; family Musaceae; genus Musa; species Musa balbisiana. The sequence goes on from PYDT01001763.1 coordinate 35,337, forward strand.
ATCGAAATGATCTACAGAGTATAGAGATCAAGATGAAACAGTATTCACCGAATTCTCATTCTGAATGCTCATGTGAGTAGTGTAGTGGCTGAATCAATTTGAGTATCCAAAATTTTTATACTTTCTTCTTTTTTCTCGGGATGTTTTTTATATTATACATAGGGAAAGTCGTGTGCAATGAAAAATGCAAGCACGGTTTTGGGAGGGGATTTTTCCTCTATTGTAACAAGGAAAAAATTAGCTACTACCATCGACTATTTCCGGTTCGAGTCCCGGGCAACCCATACGGAAAATGAAAAATAAATCTTTCTTTTCTATTTTAAATTCCTTCATTTACAATTTATTCATTTCATTACAAATTTTTATGTATTTAGTCGTAGAATTTGGTGTATTTTTCGCCGTAGATAGATAAGATAATATCCTGTCTGTTCTGTTGAGATTGGTTTGACAATTGACATATAGTCATGCTATACTGTTAAAATACAAGTCTTCATTATCTATCTCATTTCGTTATAGTTAATACGTGTGCTGGGAGTCCTTAAAATTGATAAACCAAGATCTTACCATGACGCAATTTAAGAGAGACGCGAAAAGTCAAGCCTATGGGGTCGTTTCTTGCATGGATAACAGCCTGAAAACCGCTTTACATTGGGTGGTTTCGTGGTTTTTGATGATCCCTACCTTATTGACAGCAACTTCCTGTATTTATTTATCGCCTCTTGCCTGCTCCTCCGTTCTATTGATGGGTTTCGTGAACCTGTTACTCTGTTTCTCTCTCTACTTTTAATGGAAATAATATTATCTCTGGTCTATTAGTCCTACTTGCTGCAGCGATAGGTTTACATTTTTTATAGCCCAATCTGGGAAGCAAGCACCTCGTTGATGAGTGGTTTACAATGGTGTCCCTTATGAGCTAATTCTTCTACACTTCTTATACTTGGTGTGCTTGTTTACATGGTTCGTGAGTGTGAACTTAGTTTCCGTCTGGAGTATGCGTCCCTTGGTCTTGCTGTTGCATATTCAGCTCCTGTCAGCTTCTACTGCTGTTTTCTTGATCTACCTATTGGTCAAGGAAGGTGTCTCCTGAGTATGCCCTTTTAGGCATATCTGTTACTTTCAACTTCAAATGTTGTATTCCAGGCAGAACACAACATCCTTATGCATCCATTTCACCATGTTAGTGTACTGGTGTATTTCGGCGGCTCCTTTTCAGTGCTATGCATGGTTCCTTGGTAACCTCTAGTTTTGAATCAGGAAACCACTGAAACGAATCTCCTAACGCAGGTTACAGATTCGGGGAGCAAGAGGAAGAGACTTATAATACGTAGCTGCCTCATGGTATTTTGGTGGGGCCGAATTGATCTTCCAATAGTTCTGTTTCAACAACTCCCGTTCTTTACTTTCTTCTTTGGCTGCTTGGCCTGTAATTGGTATCTGGTTCACTGCTTAGGTATTAAGCCCAGGCTTTCAACCTAAATGGTTTAATTTCAACCAATCCGTATTGACAGTCAGGGGTCCGTGTCATTAACACTTGGGTATATCATCAACCGTGCACCTTGGTATGGAGTATGCATGAACTTAATGCTCACACTTCCCTCTAGACCTAGCTGCTGTCTAGTTTCATCTACCAATGATAATTTTTTGCTTGAGGGTTCTAATCTTTGAACCAAGTAGCAATACCCCAATGTCTTTGCTTTAGCAGACATGGGTTTAATTGCTACTTTGTTTTGTGGGATACTTTATTTTTTTTTTTCACAAAAAAAAAGATGATTAATTTTATTTTTTCAATTTCATTTTTTTTATATTTAATTATATTTTATATTTTTTATTTTATATTAAAATGTTTTTTTCATTTTGTTTTTTATTTTAATTTAATATTAAAATGTTTTTATATTTATATTAAAATGACTTTAATTAACTTAACGAGAGATTTTAGTATCGTTTCTTGCATGTCTCGCAAAAGAAAAGTAGGCGCGAATTCTCCCATCTTGTGACCTACCATACGAAATCTGGTTATAAAATAGGAAATGTTCCTTTCCATTATGCAATAGCGTTGGTATGGCAATCATTGTTGGTATAATGGTAGATCCCGAGACCCAAGTTTTACTATTTTCTATTTTTCTTTCTCTCCTCCCTCAGTTAGTTTTCCATTTTTTTTTCCGATAATGTTACTACAAAAGGGTTTTTTTTTTAGCGAACGTGTCTGTCACAGGGTATTTACTCCCTTTGTTTTTACATTTTTTTATTTTAAAGATTGGATCTATGTCCAATATCTCGCTCTACAGTTAAGTCAGGGCGGGTAGAATAAATAAATAAATGGAGGAATGAAAAAGAAAAATTCCTTTAGCTAGAAAAGGGGCGGATGTAGCCAAGTGTATCAGGCAGGGGATTGTGAATCCCCCATGCGCGGGTTCCATTTCCCGTCGTTCGCCCATCACATATTTTTTCAAATCAAAAATTCTATTTTCAATATTCCTATTTACGGCGACGAAGCATAAAACTATCACTATATTTTTTTTCTTTCTCCTACTTCTTCTTCCAAGCGCAGATAACCCCAAGGGGTTTGTGTGTTGTTTTTTTTCTACCGCTTCAGGGCCTCCCTCACCGCCCCCATGGGGGCTGGTCCCTACAGGGTTTCATAACACTCCGTGCTTACTCAGACGCTTACCTATCCAACCCTTATATCGCTCTACCAAACTTTTTTGTTCCCCCCACATGTACCCACTTGTCCCAACTGTTTTGCTAAGCAGTTTTTGATATCAACCGGACCTCCCCAATGGTAATCTTATGTGCCGGGATTACCCTCTTTTGCAATCAGTTTCGCTACAGCACCTGCTGCTCTAGCTAATTGTCCACCCTTTCAAGTGTGAGTTTCTATTTTGTATGATGGGCCCGGTGCCTAAGGGCATATCGGTTTTGAGTAGATTCTTACTTTTTTATCAATAAAACCCCTTCCCAAACTTTACAAGCTTCTTCCAGCATCGGCTTCTAGATGTAGTGATGATATCTAGACAGATGGATCCTTATATAAAATCGTAATTATGAAGTACCCTTAGTGATATAGGAATCCAAATTGCTGAATCACTCATTTATGCATCTTCTACATCCTTAGGTCTCTCCCCTTCCGTCATGCTGGCTTATGTTCTTTCATGTCGCATTCATACCGATGACTCCTATGAAATTGCGTCGAATACTATACTTCCCAACTTCCCATATTACGTAACGTAGGCGACCATCTCTCTTTTTTTCCCCGGGTATCTTAATTAAACCACTGCTTAGCTTTCAATTCCGCCTCTGACCATCAATTAATGTGAATCCCCTTCCTCCTCCTCTTGAAACAAGGGGCGCTTTCCGTTCTGTGGTGCTTCAAAACATTTTGTTCTTCTCCATATTACCATAATCCTAGAGTCCTAATTTTCTATGCGGCACTACTGCACTCAATCACTTGCATGGCCGTACTCAACGTTTTCTGTTGAGGTCTATCCCCGAGAGGTACTCAAATTGGATCAGTGATCGATTTCTAGGTTTTCGTCGTAAACACTAATTGGTTACTTCCAATACGTAAATCACTAGTTCAAACCGCACTCAAGGTAGGGCATTTCCATTGCTATAGGAACTTCTGTACCCGAAACAATGGATCTCCAATTATAGCCCCTCTCGGGATGTAAAATATATCTCTTGCTCACCATACCCATAGTGTATGAGACAATGTATGCATTTTCGCTTAGGGTCGTATTCGATGGTTACGATTCTACCAGATATGTCTTTTTCATTCGTCGAAAATCGATTTTACGGTATAACCCTTTATGACCTCCCCCTCTATGCCGTGCTGTAATGATTCCTCTGGCCTTACGACCTCTTACACAACGATGCTGTCCATATCAAATTATTTCGTGATTGGGAATTGCACTTGACTGTTTACGGCTCCATTGCGTGTGCTGCCCGGTAGAATTTTTGTATAATGTTATCGCCGTGTTTATTAAGATTTTTTGCTTTAAGTCTCTTTTCTCTATAAGATGGAATGATAACCCGGTTGAAATCTCGTAATGTATCTACGTCTGTAATGACATTGGGGTATGTCCCATAATAGGCCATTCTCTACCCCTTTCCTCCCGGGAGTCATGACTATTTCATAGCTATTAACTTGACCCAAAGAAGAGTTCTACCACGCTTTTTATTTCTTCCTTTGATCCTGATTCGACTTAGAAGTAAAATTGGATTTGTTCCCCAATCACCGAATACTTTTTTTCTGTAACATACTGGCCTATTTATTCCCTCTATCCATTTTTCTTCCCTATGATTTCCAGTATCCGATAAGAATTACTAGTCTGTCTGTCATATGTTTATGGTATGAATATACAACCAATTCTTATGTATGGATGATGAGATTCCCTTGATCAGAGCCAATTCCCCTAGACTTATTGAACGTTCCCATTGGTGTGGGCAAGTCCAGCAGGCATTGAACCTACGAATGTGCCAAGTAATGAGTTGGGCCTCTTTTAAAACCATTCAGCCATGATGCTTAACAGAGAGCATCGGATATCCGTAAATAATATCGATCGTAAATAAGTTATCGGATAAATAAGTATATCGTAAATAAGTATATCGTAAATAGTATATCGTAAATAAGTTATCGTATAAATAAGTATATTGTATAGTGATATCGATAAACGTATATCGTAATATAAGTATATCGAAATGTATAAAAAGTATATCGTAAATAGTATATCGCGTAAATATAGTATATCGTAATAAATAAGTATAATCGTAATAATATATCGTATAAATACGTATATCGTATAAATAAGGTCTTCGTAAATGTATAACTAAGTAATATCGTATAAATAAGTATATATCGTAATAAGGTATTATCGATAAAAATATCGTATAATGTCTAATACCAAATTCCCAATTAAATCAAATCTTTAGTGACTAACATCTTTAGGAAGCGATTTATGGGACGACATCAATTAAATTCTGGATTCGTCGAATTGAGAGAGATATTGAGAGGATCAAGATTCTCACGATTTTCTAGATTCGTGGATCAAATACATTTTTTTTTCCATCAAGAACGCTGTTATGAACCTTTTTGACCCCCGATTTTGTAGTACCCAACTTTCACGTGATTCGCAAGGTTTCAACAATCCATGCGATATTTCATGATCAAAAGTTAATCAAAGTTGTCCTGCGTTGTAGTAGCGTTCCTTATATCTCGTATAGACAATCGACAGATGGCGAAGAAAAAATCTCTATTTGTGAGCTTCTCTTAACCTATGCATTCTTTGGAACCCAGACATGAGACCCTTTGGAAGACTCTTTTTTGTCGGTCTTCCAAGATCAATAGGTTTATTGTTTCGTTTCCTGTATCTTCCAACATGGAAAAAGATTTCTGAGAGTTTGGTTTGCAGGATCCGCCCAAGAGAGTACTTGGGTTTCTCGCAATAATAAAAAAAACAATTGGTATATTCATGCCTGAATCTAACCGGATTTCCGGGTGTGGAGGAACCGGATCGGCAAAAAAGGGGATTCTAGTTGTAAGATATCTATGAAACCGATCTGGACTTAAGATCATCATTCAAGAGAAAGATAGCGAATATCGAGTTTCTTTTTTATCCTATCGGAATGCATCCGATCCGCAAGGACCCTGATTGGGAATGTTTTGATCGTCTTTCTCCGAGGAAGAAGCTAAAACATATCACTTGAAATTTGGGCAGGCTATTCGAAATCTTAGTGAAAGACTTGATTTGTTATCTCTGTCTGCTTTTCGGAAAAAAAGACGCAATTGAAGGGGAGGTGTTCTCAAACAACAAGGAGCTGAGGAACTATTCAAAATCAATAGATTGGAGAGCATGTTTCCCATCCTCTTCTCGTAAACAAGTGGGTATTCTTTGCAAAATTGTGTTCATTTCATTGTGGCAATTCCGCCAAGATCTCTTCGTTAGTTGGGGAAGAATCAGCGCGAATCGGATTTTCTTGATGAACGTAACATCGAGAGAGAATTTGTATTTGGTTAGACAATTTGTGGTTGGTAAACAAGGAATCGGGTTTTTTATGCAAGGTACGGAATGTATTGTCAAATTCAATATATTCCCCAAGATCCTATTTTCGTTCAAGTAAGGGATTTCTAGCCAATTGAAAGGATCTTTCTGATCATCCTATAGACTTTCGATTCCATTAGAAATGAAGGATTCAGAATATCCCACATTGATCCTATCAAAACAACATTCCAACTAAAAGAAAGATCGTCTTTGTTGGGAATCCTCCTTTTCTTCAACGGAACGAACAGAGATAAATTCAATCGATTCCTTCCCGAAATGGCCTTTTTGGAATCTTCCTCAATTTCCGGCTATTCACGGAACGTGACGAAGCAGAATATAATCATTGCCTTCCGAAGAAAATCGAAGAATTTTTTGGGAATCCTACCAGATCATTCGTTTTCTTTGTTTCTCTGACAGATGGTCAATACTTCATCTGGGTTTCGGAATCCTATGAGAGTCCCCCATAGAGATCAAAACTGTTTTTGAAAAAAAACAAGATGTTTCTTTTGTCCCTTCCATGCGCTTGTAAATATAAAGAAATGTTGATATATTCAAGATATAGTAATTTACAAATACCGTCTCAATTCATCCTATTTCATCCGATCCCGGGATGTGATAATGGTTTCCGAAGGATGAAACCGGATATGGACATTTCCAATAAGATTTCATTCTGACAAAAATCCATTTTTATGATTTTTCATCTATTCCAGACCGGAACAAAAGGATTACACGGTACAACACCACTTTTTGAATCAGAAGATAAGATTTCCTCAAGAAGGCAAGATCTATTCACTCTATCCAATAACCGAGCCGGATCTGGTGTTCATAGGTGATTTGTTGCCTTTTCTATTGCTCCTACGGGTTTGAATCAAAAAAAATTCCTTGATGAGTATTCAACTCCATAGATGACCGAAAAAAGAAAATCTTTATTGGTTTCTAACCTCCTCTTTTTTATGAAGAGCAATGAATCTTTTTATCGAAGGAATCAGAAAAAATCGGTCCGATCTACTGCCGGGAATGATGCGAAGACCAAAAACTAAAAAACCGCGGTATTTGCTAGCACCCATAATGGAGGCAGCCACTCCATATAGACTTGATCCGAAATCTGATTCAATCCAATATAGCACCTCATGGGTACAGACGAAATGGTTCTCATCGATTCTTTGTATGAATAGATCCGATCGCAAACTCGAATCATGATTCAAAGGGATCAAATAGGAAAATGATACCTTAATCACTATAACTATAATGAATATACGATCAACACCAAACCATTACGAATTTTGAAAAGAGTCAGAGAAAGGTTGGATCCTCCTTTTTTCTTTCTTTTTTTCTCCGAACCGAGAGCATCCCATGAATCGTGACATGCTGATGTATAATAGAACAAATGGTCCCTGAGAGCAGATTCCAGGAACAATTTTGGAACATTTCGTTTTCGCTGAACAAAGAACCGTTTTCAAGGTAGTGTTCGCTCGTTTTACGTTATTAATCATATTCGATTGGGGGGGGGCTTGGTCCGGGCTACGACAAACAAATTTGTTCTAAGTCACTTCGTTTCTTTTTGTCCAGTCACTTCGGTTTCCTTTTTGTCCAAGTCACTTCCCTTTTTGTCAAGTCCACTTCCCTTTTTGGTCCAAGTCCACTTCCCCCCTTTTTCTTTGTGAGTATCGGGAATATCCCCATCATAGGTCCGAGACCACATCCGTGAATTGAGGTCCGAATGCTCACTCCGATCAGTTGTTAGCATCAAGAGGTGTTCAAATCGTTCATTTGAATCAATTGAACCCTTCTTGTATTGGATGATCATGATACTCTCCCAAAGCACCCGGGAATTCTTTATCAATGGAGGAACAAATTACATTTTTGTTGCAAAATACCAGAGTGGATGATTGACTCATTCTATACTAGAAATAATCGCAGGAATCCTTTGATACACGGATGCCTATTTCTCCATGATATTCCCTGATCGAGGACCATTGGCCTGACTCCCTGAACCATTTCAAAAGTTCATTGATATCTTCTTTTTTATAATCAATCGACTTCGATTCTTGAATGAGCACAAGATCACGTTCTGTTCTATTGTAACAAAAGATTCCTTTTATGTTGGAAAAGACCCTATCATAATTATGATTACTATGGACATTCCTCCTACCTTGTTCATTCGCAACAAAATATTTTCTTCGTGCGTCTGTAAAAAAAACATATTTTTTTGGAGAAGAGACTATTTCTCACCATCGAGGCACAGGTATCTACTATTCATACTAAAGATTTTCCACAAGTGGACAAAACGTATTAACTTGTACAACTTTCCGTTTTCCAATTCGATCCGAGCCATTCGTTCTTAGAGCTATTTACTCGATCGCGACATTTCCTGCCACACCTCAACAAGAACAAAGAGTCAATTTTGAAGAACCTTATTTCCAGCCTCTTTCACAGATTATGATCTATCTGCTTACAGAAAGGGAAGCCCTTGCATCGGTAATCTCAGTTTCAATCAAACATGGTTGATATCACACTCCTGTTCTGAGAAATATTTACCACCGGAAAGAAGGAAAAAAAACGGATTCTTTCTCTAAGAACTGGCGTTGAGAAAGGGCAGATGTATAAACCTTTCAACGAGATAGTGCTTTTTCAAATCTCTCCAATGGAATCGTTCCATAACAAAATTAATCCGTTCCAAACATATAATGCCATGGTTCATTACTTTCGACAGAGTGCAAATATCTAAATTCACCTTTTAGCTACTTGTTCAGTACCCATTGGTCGATACTACGTAACAGTCACAAATTTTGTATCCTTTTAAAATTTGTATCCTTTTTCATGATATCATCATGGATCATATATATCCTGATGATCCTAATTCCTATAAATTCTTCCACAATGACCTGATAAGTTAGATTTCGCGGGAGTGTTTACAGATCTCTTCTGTCCGAAGAAATGGATTCATCGAAATATGAAGTCACGCCGTTCCATTGTATGGACACATCTTCAGATCACAAATGCTCGCGGAAGTTGGAGTTCCTCTATTCAATCTTTTTCCTTCTTCTTGTTGGCTGGATATCTCGTTCGTATACATCTTCTCTTTTTCCCAGCCTCTAGTAGTTACAGAGACGATTAGAAAAGATCAAATCTTGATGGTCCATCATACTGATTGAGTTTGCGAAAACTTTTGGATGGTCTCCTACATCTGAACTGAATTCTTCTTGTTAGAATCTCTTTCTAGGTGTTCTGAAACAATTAGTGAGATTCTTCTCTGGCAAAATCGGGGGTTTTGGCTTTTGCTTTTTCGGGGCGAACATGCTATTGGTCGCTTGTGGGGGTCCAATCAATCACGTTCTTACGGCAGAATCTTAATATCAATCTCTCGATCTCTAATTCATATCAATCCCATCATCTCCTCGTATCATACCAAATCCTTCAATCGAGCTCACTTTTTCCGAGAAATACGAGACATCTAGTCGTACAAGTAAAGAATCTATTCATTGCTGGGAAGAAAGAAAAGGTGAACGTGTTGGATTGATGAGAAAATGAATCCTGGGTCGCGAACAGTGATATCGATTATGATGAAGGAATAGAATTCTTGGTTCAGTTCGCCACCTTAACGACAGCAAAAAGGATTGCTCAGCTTTCTATTGAGTCTAACTCATAGTATCAGTTATCAAGAAGCATCTGTTTATCCAATGTTGACAACCGTGATCAATTTACTTACTATACTTAGTTGACAATTCGATTAATGCATTATGAGTTCAATGATCCTGTTTAGCAGAAAGACGATATTCCTTGCTCATTATCAGCAATTACTTATTCACAAACTCGTGTGGGGCTATAGTTTTCATTTCCCATCTCATGGAAAACCCTTTCGCTCCGCTAGCCTCTATCCCCTTCTAGGAGTCTTTTCGTGATAGTGTTCTAATAGGAACTGACGAGCCTATTTGGTCAATCCTAGCGCAAACCCCTATGTTCCTTTCATTAACGGTATTTCCGACAGTTCCCAGGATGAACACGCCTAAAGAATTATTTTATTGATGATATCGATTTTGATGATAGTGAATGACGTATCGATATTGTAATGAGAGTGACGACTATCGATATTGATGATAGTGACGATATGAGGGATGACCTTGATACGGATCTGCTAACTATGTATAAAGGACGCCGCAATAGACCGATTTGATATCACCTTTCATTCGAATTAGCAAAAGCAATGTCTCCCTTGCAAATAAATATGGGATTCCAACATTCTGATCTTTATATGAATGAGTCGAATTACTTATCGCTCGGTCCTATTAGAGAACTATCTCTCGCCTCCAGAGATTGTGAAAGCGGTTCCACTAGAAATATTACTTGTTTATTGCTTCGCCACATAATTCCCCAAAAAGAGTGGATCCCGCTCTATCGCTCCGAATAAATTAAATACATGCATTAAGATACGAAGGCTTCTTATTCGCACAACGTAAAGCACTTTTCATTGCCTTTCATATACAGGGGATTTCCCTTGGAAAAGAAAATGTTCCATACTAACGGTTGGGGTCCCATAACCTGGTTCCATGTACGAGATCTTGTAGCACTTATCATGAGTCCCTATCAATTATATTACCAGAAGAAATCAAATTATGAACTCATCCCAATTAGATAGCTCTTCAAGAACAAACTTGGATTTTTGCGATCCAGGTAAGACGGTTCAGATCATGGGATCCTTTTCTATCAGATAGGCAGTGCTGTTGCCCACAATGTCTTCTAGTATTGCCCCATAGATCCTAATATCTATCTATTGAGAAGAGAATCCGAAGGGGAATTCTATTTGTACAGGGTACTCGAACTTGAACGGCATGAAGAAAATTACGAACTTCTTTTCTTTGATTTGTTCTGACCGGATCGTCCGCTCAGATCTTTGTCTCACCGGACCTGATGGAAAAATGGATCCTTCTTATAGATTCGTTGAGAATGTTCTGACTAGTTCCACCTGGCCTATTAGAAGTAGAAGGCGCTCTGGGGACCCCTCACGGACAGAAAAGATTGCAGTCATTTTGATAAAATAATCGAGTGACCTTCCTTCTCGGTCCGACATTAGTATATGATGCCAAACAGATCTTTTCTATCGTTTGATCAGAGATTTCTATATGAAAAATACGATCGGAGTTTGAGAAGAGGAAGAGGTCGGCCGACCTGCAACAGATAAATGAGGATTTATTATCACAGTTATGGGCTCCTAGAATATGGCGCCTTGTGGCAAACTTTTGATTGTAGTGAAAGCCCACTTTTCTCTATCTCTCGGGCAAGCGACCTTTTATCTGAAGAGATGACTTCAAAGAGAAATGATGTCGGAGTTCTTGCAAGTGAAAAACCATGCAGTACCAGACATAGATGATCTTCCAAAGACAAGGCTTTTTCGAGTAACCTTCATTTGGGACCCTGCGGATCCATGTTCTTTTTTCCTATTCAAAATCAGCCCTTTGTCTCTGTGTTATTTCACGTCGAGAATATCTTTGCAGATGAGAATTCAAAGGTGCTTATTACTTCCCAAACAAAACCTTCTACATCTATGTATAAATGCTGGTTCATCCAGAATACGCCAAGGAAAGGTACTTCGAATTGTTGACTTCATCGCCAGAGATGGCTTAGGAAGCAATATGTCCATTATTCTAATGGTCTTTCCTTTCTATCCCTATCCTGAGAGTTATCAGATTTATCATCTGTTCCAATTCTAACGGAACGCTATTGGATCAAATCACAAAGACAATGTTTGAGTAACGGGATGGCTTTTTCTCGGAATGAAATGAAACATTTGATTCATGTAACAGGAGACAAGTGTGATCCTTCCTTAGCCGTAAAGAGATTTGCCATAGAAAAAAGGGATTAAGTGGACGGGTTGGGCCGGTGTAGAGTCGTGGAAACATTTTTTATTCCAGATTTTGGACCTTAGCTCATGAACATATGCTACTGCGAAACATGAAGATTGAATCTTAAGATCAAAACCTGAGTTGTATTATATCAACTGCCTCAACAAGACTGCTGAACGGCGAACACCAGCGTCATTACTCATCATCAAACAATTTTCATTAATGAACCCATGTAATCCTCGAAATAAAACAAACGCATGTCCGATGAAATGCCTGTTGCTACTGCCCAATAACGATCATTGGTTTAAAACTGAATAACTAAGAAACTAGATAGACCTTTCTCTTCGTCTCAGTCGATGGATCTTCTCAATTGGAAGATCCCCCAAGGGCTAATCATATTCGGGTTGACCGCCCTAATTCCTATTGTTTTTGGTCCGAATCAAAGAATCCACGGAAGGCCGGTTCGTCCTATTAGATATGTCACGACCAACTACTGATTCTCTTTCGGATCGGCCCTGAACTGAGACGGAGGCCGGAATGCAACAGACGTCCTGTCTCCAACAGACGTCATGTCTATTCTCTATTCACCCGACCCGATCATTTGGGAGACGATCCAGTGCCCACGTCCGATGGTAAGTCGCAATCCCTAAAACGACTATCTACTGTACTTTATCTGCTGGGTTATGGGTACTGGTGGGTATTTTACCAGAGTGTTTAATCAATCTACCCCTTCGTTTGATTTCCTCTTGAATCGATACTCGGGGTGGTGCGGGGCGACGATTCTCCAACGGACTCCTCTTCATTAGATAGAAGAAGAACGCCAAATTCGTGAGTCCCTGCCGAACCTATTCCAATTCCAACGCTCGGACTCGGATCGTGGGGATTGCCGGATACTCGTATCAACAGATAGATACTCTGTATATCATTTGATAGATCCGAAATCTGTTATTGCTGCCATTCATGAGCTTCTCAACTCTTATTGCCTTGAAGAGGACTCTAACCTCCACGCATCTTTAGCCGAGATTGAGTCTCGCGTGTCTACCATTTCACCATCCAAGGCATCTTGAAAGTGATGTTTTCCATGAATAATGATATCTATCTAATGTGATATTAATGGGAATATATGCAAACACGGTGAGTGTTGGAGTATTTTCTCATCGATCAGGTCTGTCCATATAGGCCCGGGTCAGACATCAATATTGCTTCGATTTTGAATTATCCGGAGGATACCCTTATATATAGAATCAAAAGATGTACAATCAACCGATTTCTCGATTCAATAGAAGCCCAAAACGAAGTGAATTGGACCCAAATACCGATGATTATGTCAAAGCAGTCCGTTACGGCCTATTCCTATCCTACATTAAATGTAACGACTAGCGATCCATATTTAAACATGTATCTATTACCATCCCCGAATGACCTCCCTCATAATAAGAATTTACATAACCCTATTCCCGGGCTGGTCCGGTAATGGAATTAACTATAATCTATGATCGGTCGAATTCCATGATTATAATTCATAACCCCAGCCCATTCCCATTGGGTATGTGCGGAAGATCTACTAATTCTTTTATGCCCGTTAGTAAGAGGATCTGAACTAAGAATAGACCTAGAAGTAAAAGAGGTATCCTGAGCATTGCAAGACGTGGGTTCTATTGATATTCCTGTATAGTAGAATGCTATCACACATACTCCTACCAAATTCGATGAATTGGTTGATCTTAAAGGATGAGCTTCTATAATTTCGCACGTAGGGTTATTTCTTGATTGTTCGTCCCATTCATTCATAACTGGATTATTTTTAGATAATCGTAGATATAACAACGCTTCGTAAGGAGTCCTATTGAAACCAAGATATATGCCTTCCTTGCCATCCACACCAGAATAGATGAGTTTTCCGAAAAAACCTGCTAGTGGAGGAGACCCCTAGGGATAAGAGACAAGGGCTGAAGAGAGAGCCAAAAACGATCTTTCGTTATATCCCTGCATATCTCGAATGTTATCAGATCAGTTCCGGTACGTACCAAATAATACAATTCAAAGCAAAGTTCCTAGATTCATGGAGATATAGAACACTATAAGTGTATCATGCTTGCATCTCCCTCATTTGAGTCTCCAAAATTATTCCAATAATTACTATCCGATTTGACCGATGGACGAATATTCAAGCATACGTTTTCATGCTTGTTTGAGTATAGCAATCGATTCCCCAATATCATGCTAAGAATAGCGCGGATTTCGAAGAGAGATGCCAATTCGTTTGATGAGAATCAAGGAATATCGAATATCGCGGTGGGCTGAAGCTGAAGCGCTACTGTCCGAAGTAACAGAAAGAAACGCAACTACTGGATGGGAGAGTCGAGTCGAAAGAGGATTCCTCACTTTTCTTTCTCTCATTCAAAACGTGCATGAGACTTTCATCTCGCAGGCTCCCTAATGATAAGAAGACGACTCATCTTCTTCCTTTTGATTAACCTTCCTAGCGTATGTATAAGACCGAAACCCATTCGATTTCCTAAAAAAGGATTACTAATCCTTAACTTTTTCGAGAAATCCTTCAATCAGTGTTTTTGTGAATGACTGACCTTTTTCAATCCGTTCGCCTTGGTTCCGTAGGAGCAAGTCCAGAAATTGAGAAATAGAACTCTGGATTTTGTTCTCTCACTAGCCCTGAGATGATCATCTTAGGTGATCCTTTTGTCAACCGGATGCTCCTATTACCCTCGTAGTCTCTGAATGCGGAGAACAATCATGTAGGCCATCTACATCGATAATTCAGCATTGTATCGTCATTAGTCGCGATCCTTGTAGGAACTACCCGTAATAACGACTTGCAAAATGATCTGTTGTATCATAAGAGCTTTCGTTTTTCCTGACCTGCTCACTTTAATTGTTATTTGAAACAACAAAGATCACAATAAACTTTTGGTAAAAGTTATGTCTTGTCCGAGTGGGATATATTTCTCTTGCTGCATGTCTATGGAGTTTTGAAACATCAACAACATCACCCTCACCCTAGAATAAGAGGTGGAATTTGTCGAACGAACGCACCGTCCTTCGTATCTTCAGAGTCCATTGTGAAAGGGCGGGGAAAGCTTGAAACCCCATTCCTAAGTGATGGATATAAGCGTGCAATTAAATTCCTGGGGCGTTATACATTTTTGTGTATTGATAAGACCATTCACTATTCTTGAAGCTCGCTCTCCCCCCCCGATGAAGCCTATACGCCAAAGCGAACCCTAACTCCCTAACTAGCAGAGCTTGCCCCCCCATGATTAAATTTCATATAGCCTCATTAGACCGACTCTCTTTGGTATATCCGAATAATGGTAGGAACATAAACGAAACATCTGGCCTACCAGTAGTTTAAATCGTTAGCACCACTACACATTCCTCCTAGAGTGGCTGTTAAGACGAATACAAACTCTGTTATAGCCATTTCTGTACATCATGTCCCTACGGATGAGGATCCTCGAGTTGAACATAGTAAAATAAACATTGCAAGATTTCGTTGAAATTGTTCGTTTGGAAATTCCGAAGCTAATATCGGTTCCTTCTCTCCATCGTAAAAATAGGCCGTTATGCTTCTTACTAAACTTGTTGAGAGATGAACGAACCAAGGTCTATCCTTTGATCAGAGTTGATCGATCATCAGAAAAAATTAGGCCAAACATTAGGATACATTCTGGGAAAATGACCTTCCATGAATACGAAGCAAATGACAACGCTTCATAAAAATTCTCGTAGAATCGAGAATGAAGTTTTCATTCGTACTGCAGATCATGAATAGGTGACCACTTACGAGGGGTCCATCTCCGAAAAAGTCCCAATTTTTCGAGACTTTGTCCCTATTTTTGGAATGGGATATTCAACCGGAATCCCCATGATAGATCAACCCCTTATTCCAGATATTTCATAATATTCTCTTCTTATTCTTAAGCAAGCCCCCGAGAGGGCTTAGTGATCCTGATTTATTTTTTCAATCTTTCTTTTCCTTTTGGTTTGTTTCGAGACAGATATCTGTCCGATTCTTTGTTTCTATTGATTCTTTCGATCGAGAGTAGGATCAGGTGTCTATATAGAGCCTGTCATGGTAAACGAAAATGTGCAAAGCTCTATTTGCCTCTGCATTACTATGCGTCTCTTCCCTTTTTGCGTATGGCATCGCCACTCCCTTGGCAGCATCTCTAATTCGAACTTAATTGGAAGCCATATTTCGACCCGGACGTTTTTGCGGATGCCCCTAATAACCACGAATGAAGTGCTTTTCCTTGTGTAGATCCTATTTCAATAGGACTTGATGGTCGATCCGCCTACACGTCTTGCTTTTACTGCTATAATCGGGTTACTCCACTTATTGCTTGACGTCAAACAGATAGTGTATTTTGTTTCTGTCTTTTGTTGAATCTTTTATCATGCTCGATAGATAATTGCTAAGCCAATGATTTATTTTTTTTCCCAGTGTTTCAGATACGGTTAACCAACATGTTACTAATCGATTCACGTAATTGGATCGATTTTGCAGTTTTTTCTTCTGCAGTACCTCGACTGACATGGGCGTGATAGGTTCAATCAGTTTTTCTTTTTATACGGCTAAAAACGCATTACCTTATTTTGGCTTTTTGACCCCATATTGTCGGTGGAATCTCGAAGGATTAAAGATCTCCCCCAGTCCGTACATACGACCTTTCATCGGGGGGATACGGCTTTCCACAGAATTCTATATGTATCTATGAGATGAGTATGGAATTCTGTTTACTCCCTTTAATATGAGTATCCTTTCCCCTCCTTTTCCTGCTAGGATGGGAAATCCGATTTTACATATCCTACGGTCGCGTCCCTTAGGTTTCCGAAATAGTGTACTGTAAAAAGAAGTGCTTCGAATCATTGCTATTTGACTGCGGACCTGTTTCTAAAAGTCGGGATTCGTTGTGGGGTTGACACGACAAAGTAAGGAAAACCTCTGAATGATTTCAAATATTGGACCTTGGGCAATAATAGTTCCCGAATCGAATCTCTTAGAAAGAAATCTTTGTCTCTGGTACCTGCATCCAGTCCCTTACGAAACTTCGTTATTGGGTTAGCCTACACTTCACATGTTTCTAGCGATTCACAGGCATCACAAATGGGATAAAAGTCTTGGATAAGATCTACACCGCCTAGAACGCCCTTGTCGACTATCCTTTACTCCGACCGCATCTCAGGTTTCCTCGAACATGTGATTCTAACACGGGTAAATCCTTAACACCCTTCCTCCTCTTACTAATACTACAGAAGTTCTTGTAATATGGCCACTACCATTATATAGCAGGTGATTCAAATCCAGAGGTTTATCGTACTCTGGCAACTTACTAAGCAAGGTTGGTTTTTTGGGGGGGGGGGGGGGTGATAGTGGAAAAGTTTGACAGATAAGTTCACCCTTACTGTCACTCTACAGAACCGTCATGATTTTCACCTCCTAACGGCTCCTCGTTCATTCTTTCGAAGTAATTGGATCCTTTTCCTTCAGTTCGAGAATCTCCTCCCTTATTCCAACCGGTCCCGAAGAGTACTAAGACCAATTCAGTCCGTTTTCATGTTCAAATTGAACACTTTCATTATATATCAAACGGGGAAGATTATTCTTTTTACCAAACATATGCGGATCAAATCACGAGCATTATATAAGAACAAGAATCTTTCTCGAATCATCCCCTTGCCCCTTATTTGTCGAGAATCAAAGATCCTTTCGCTTTGAATTTGTTCATATTGGAATCTGGGCTTCTTCTATCTTTCTACTTATTTGAACTTCTACTTATTTTTTTTTTTTTGCTTATTCTGTATATTCTTTCGATTTTCTTGTCCTCTCTTTTCTTTTTATTCCCTTCCATCTTCCTTATTCCCATGGTTTTGTTGATCCCGTATAATCTGCCCCATTTTCTCAATCGCGCGAAGTACGAATAAATCAGATTTATTTTTCGATCAAAACAAAAAAGTCTATGTGAAATCTTCGTTTTTTCCTCTTCTCTATCCCTCCCCAGCGTTTGAATCAATAGACCCTTTTCTTCTGTATCATCGTTATTATTCATTTCCCATTCCTTCCGATACCTTCCCAAGGAATAATCCTCCGATTGGATCCCAAATTGACGGGTTAGTGGAGCTTAATCATGCGGTTATGCACTCTTCAAATAGGCTTCAGTTTCTGAAAGATCCTGGCTTTCGTGCTTTAGTGAGTCGTCCGAGATCCTTTCGATTACCTTGTTTGTGTTGAAGGGATAATCCATATGATCCGGGGGGGGGGGGGGGATCGATTGTCGTAAGGCCCGCGGTAGCAATGGAACGGAGAAAGTATACAGAAAAATACAGTTTTTTTCTATTATTATGATTTGTATTAGTTAGTGATCCCGGTTCGGATTATATTAGTATTATTAGTGATCCCGGTTCGGTGAGTCCTTTCTTCTTCCGTGATGAACTGTTGGCCATTCCCCTACATTTATGTCTCTTGGACCGCGGAGAAAGGGGGCTCTCCTGCGGGAAGAGGTTGTACCGTGAGGAGAGCGGAGGTCACCTTCTTCAAATATACAAATGTATTCTTGCCATGGCAATGGAGTTGGCCCTCATGTCGATCCGAATGAATCAGTCTTTCCACTAGTAAATCTTTGCCTGCTGGGCAAGAGATGTAAGTTACAAATCTGTCTCGGTAGGACTGTATTTCTATTACTATTAATTAATATTCATAAACTAGGAAATAATATTTCTATAACTAGGAAATTATAAATGAAATGATAGTTAATGGGTGTGGTTCCATTATCCTTTTTCTTGTATGTATTTTCCTAAGAAAAGAATTGTCCCATTTATTTTTTCGAGGTCGCAAAAAATCGAGGGTGTGGAAACACATAGGAACTCTTGAATGAAATTGAAAAAGAATGTAGCTCCAGTTCCTTCGGAATGGTACGATCTTTGGCGCAAGAGAAGGGGATCTCATACCGATCTTGACTTGGTTCTGGCTTCCCCTCTTTTTTTACATACCAGTCGGGTTCTTCTCCTACCAGTATCGATGACCATGCATGAACAAATCTTTCTTCAGGTAACAACGCTCTGCTCGGGATTTAGATCGGGAAATCGTACGGATTTTATGAAACCATGTGCTATGGCTCGAATCCCGGGTCGTCTATTCCGATAGGAGCATTTGACTGAACCCATTGTTTCCCCATTATTTTACTAGCCATACCATTATTTTACTATCCATATAGTGCGAAAAGAAGCCCCGGCTCCAAGTTGTTCGGAATATTGCGTTGATTTTCTCGCCCCTTTGCCTTAGGATAAAAAAAAAAAAAAAAAAAAATTTAGTTCTATTTCTCAATGGGACCGGGAGGATATACTCAGCGTAGAGTGTCCCCGTGACGTGGTGGAAGTCATCTTCGAAGCCTGCAATATCCCTAAACAAACCCCAATGTCAGTTTTTCTATTTTGCCTTTCTCCCCCGCCGTGATCGCACGAGAAGGATAAGAGGCTTGTGGTTGACGTGATAGGGTAAGGGATGACTATATTGCTGGGGCGAACTCCGGCTAATATGAGCGCATGGATAACAAGTTCTGCCTTAGAATGAAAGAGATTCGAATCAGCTTTGTCCTACGAACAAGGACGCTATAAGTATGCAACTATGATCTCATGGAGAGTTCCGATCCGGGCTCAGGATGAACGCTGGCGCATCTTAACACATCAAGTCGGACGGGAAGTTGTGTTTCCATTGGCGGGACGGTTGATCACGCGTAAGAACCTGCCCTTGGGAGGGAACAACAACTGGAAACGGTTTGCTAATCCCCTAGGCGAGGAGCAAAGGAGCTCCGCCGATGAGGGGCTTGCCGTCTGATTACTATTGTGAGTTATAGCTTACCAAGGCGATGAGCGTACTGTCCGAGAGGATGACTCACCACTGGGCTGCGACACGCCCAGACTCCTACGGGAGGCAGCAGTGGGGAATTTTCCCGCATGGGCGAAAGCCTTACGGAGCATGCCGCGTGGAGGTAGAAGCCCACGGGTCCGGAACTTCTTTTCTCGGAATAAACAAGACGGGTATCTGAGGAATCAGCATCGTCTAACTCTGTGCCAGCGCCGCGGTAAGACAGAGATGCAAGCGTTATCCGGAATGATTGGGCGTAAAGCGTCTTGTAGTGGCTTTTCAAGTCCGCCGTCAATTCCAGGGCTCAACCCTGACAAGGCGGTGTAAACTACCACTGGAGTACGGTAGGGGCAGAGGGAATTTCCGGTGGAGCGTGAAATGCGGGTAGAGATGGAAAGAACACCAACGGCGAAAGCACTCTGCGGGTCCCGACACTGACACTGAAGAACTAAAGCTAGTGAGCCAATGGGATTTAGATACCCCATCTTCCTAGCCGTAAACGATGGATACTAGGCGCTGTGAGTATCGACCCGTGCATGCTGTAGCTAACGCGTTAAGTATCCCGCCTGGGAGTACTTTCGCAAGAATTAAACTCAAAGGAGTTGACGGGGCCCGCACAAGCGGTGGAGCATGTTGTTTTAATTCGATGCAAAGCGAAGAACCTTACCATGCTTTGACATTGCCGTTAAGCCTCTGTGAAAGAAAGAGGGGTTCCTTCGGGAACGCGGACACAGGTGGTGCATGGCTGTCGTCACCTCGTGCCGTCAGTTGTTTTTTGTGTAAGTCCCGCAACGACGCAACCCTCGTGTTTAGGTTGCCAACCATTGGAGTTGGACCCCTGACAGACTTGCCGGTGATAAGCCGATGAAGGTGGGGATGACGTCAAGTCATCATGCCCCTTATGCCCTGGGCGACACACGTGCTACAACAATGGCCGGGACAAGTTCGCGATCCGCGCGAGGGTTAGCTAACCCCAAAAACCCGCCTCCGTTCGGAGTGCAGGCTGCAACTCGCCTGCATTAAAAGCCTGAATCGCTAGTAATCGCCGGTGCAGCCATACGAGCTGTGAATTCGTTTCCCGGGCCTTGTACACCCGCCCTCACACTCTGGCTGGCCACTGCCCGAAGTCGTTACCTTAACCCAAGGAGGTTATGCCGAAGGCGGGCTAGGACTGAGTGAAGGTCTTAACAAGTTCCGTACTGTATGTGGTCCGGCTTGGATCACTCCTTTTCGGGAGACTAATGCTTATGCTTGTTGGGTATTTATGGTTTGACACTGCTTCCACCCAAAAAGAGCGAGCTTACCGTCCTGAGCTAAGCTTGGATATGGAGTCTCTTTGTTCTCGGACGGTTAGTAAGACCAAGCTCTGAGCTTATTATCCTAGGTCGGAACAAGTTTATTTGATAGGATCCCCTTTTTACGTCCCCCATGTCCCTCCCGTGTGGCGACATGGGACGTAAAGGAAAGAGAGGGATTGGGGTTTTTCTCGCTTTTGGCATAGCAGGCCTCCCACTGGGAGGGGCCCCCACGACGGGGTATTATCTCAGTGTAGAGCGCGCCCCTGATAATTGCGTCGTTGGTGCCTGGGCTGTGAGGGCTCTGCACATGGATAGTTCAATGTTCTCATCATCGCCTGACCCGGGATGTGATCATCCAAGGCACATTAGCATGGCGTACTCCCTCCTGTTCGAACGGATTTTGAAACCAAACTTCTCCTCAGGGATAGATGGGGCCCGATTCAGGTGAGCTCCAATGTAGATCTAACTTTCTTATTCACTCGTGGGATCCGGGGAGTTCCCGGGGGGGACCACCAACGGTCCTCTCTTCTCGCGAATCCCTACATCCCTTATGCAGTGTATGGACACTATCTCTCGAGCACAGGTTTAGGTTCGGCCTCACTGGGAAAAGGAGCCCTAAAACGGAAATGGAGCAACTAACCACGCATCTTCACAGACCAGACTACGAGATCGCCCCTTTCATTTCTGGGTGACGGATGGACGTACCCATTCGAGCCTTTTTTCATGCTTTCCCGGAGGTCCTGGAGAAAGCCGCAATCAATAGATTTCCTAATCCCCTTCCCGAAGGAGAGTGAATTCTTTTTCCTTTCCGCAGGGGACCAGAGATTGGTCGATCCATAAGAGAATGCTTTGTATAAATAATCACTTCTTGGTCTTCGCCCCCCTCAGTCACTAACGAGCGCCCCCGATCAGTGGCATGGGATGTGTCTATTTATCTATCCTCTTGAGCTCGAAATGGGAGCAGTTTTGAAAAAAATGATCTTTAGAGTGTCTTAATGTTAGGATATATTGTCTCCTACTTAGATTGATACATCAGGGAAATTAGATATCCTCGATTTCAAAGAGAGGAGATACATCTGTATGTAATGCTGATTCTAAAGATAAAGCTCTTACAGAAATTAATAAAAAGGGGATATTAATTATCGAACCCAATTTCGTCTATCTTTAAGAAGGATGGAAAATTCATTATATCTCAAACATAGTATTTCATTGGGTCATAAGAGTAAACACCAAATTAATATAGAACATACATAAGAAAAGATATTTGATACTAAAGAATTTTAAAAAATCCACTGGACGACATGCAATATATTTGTGAATGGGATCAGATCATTATAATTTCTTTGTTCCTTAAAATATTCTATCTCCTAGACGTCGTAAGATTGAGAATTCTAATTTGTTTTCCACTCTCTATCGGGATATTGTGAATAGAAATCCCTATTTTGCAACGGAAAACACATAAGAAACTCATGACAATTTTTGGAATGAGGACAAACTCTTAATCGGATTTAAATAATTATTAAATGCAAATTGTTTCTTTGGCCCAATTAATTAACCGATTAGAAAGATTTAGCTTGTATGAATCTCTATTG
>PYDT01000550.1:0-57984 GCA_004837865.1 Musa balbisiana
TCTTATAAACTTAACTCATTGTAATTCCATCCAGTAAAACGGAAGAATTATAAATTTCCAAAATAATAGATAGGAATACCGTAAAGGCCATTGCGACTTCCCATGATGGTGTAGTCCCCCAGCCCGGAGCTACTTTTACCATAGGCCGAAATTCAATGGTTCAAAAATTCCCTACAGTAGTTTGTCTTGGCCCAGATCTAGAACTATCCTCAACGGTTTTGTGTAGCCATAAATCCTATTTATCATTGGTTGAGATCTGTTGACTTTGTATACCATTCCGTTGTAGTTGTAAATAAACGATCTTATCGTAGATCCATTGTGATCTTGAATTGTCAAAATGGAAACAGCAACCCTAGTCGCCATCTTCATATCTGGTTTACTTGTAAGCTTTACTGGGTACGGCCTAATACCGCGCTTTTGTGCAACCCTCACAACAACTAAAGATCCATTCGAAGAACACGGGACTAGTTGAAGTAATGATCCTCCCATATGGGGAGACTCATTACTTCAATTGAGATAATGAAAAATTATTTCATTTTTTAGTTGGAACCTTAGGCTGTTCTCGCAAAAAGATAGCGAAAAAAATTATCCCTAAAGTCGAGACTAAAATGAAACTTGGTATAACCAATTGCTTCCATAAATTCGATCGTGTTTACAATTATGCTTCCACACCTATTCATTTGGCATCATTTACCATATAAAGAAAAGAAAGAGTCACGAAAAATGGTGATTCCCAGTCAAGATTTCTTCAGTACCCTAACCCTATGTCAATCAAAAAAAGATGCAAAGATACCAGAGCAATGTTTTGTATCAGACTACTTTGTCTCTTTTGTAGTTGGATCTCCAAGTTTTGGAATGCTCCAAATTCCACTTGAGCATCCAAATCTGGATCAATGCCAGCAAAAACATCTCTGAACAAGGTTCTAGCGCCATGCCAAATGTGTCTGAAAAAGAAGAGCAAAGCAAACGTAACATGCCAAAAGTGAACAACCCCTTGGACTCTGCAAAACGCCATCAATTTCAAAGTAGCCCGATCTAATTCAAAAATTCACCTAATTGGGCACGTCTAGCATATTTTTTTTACAGTCACATGATCACTATAACTGACTCCATTGAGTTCGCCACCATAGAACTCAACAGTTACACCTACTGTTCAACACTATACTTTGATTCTGCCCTTCTAAAAGGAACATCGGCTCTAACAATTCCGTCTCCATCTACCAAAACTACCGGAAATGTTTCAAAAAGGTAGCATACGACGTACAAAAAGCTCGCGCCCTTCTTTATATCCTCTAAGGACGGGTTCCTAACCACGGGCCCGACTCTATTCATCCCCTTTGTCCATTTACCCTGCCTGAATAAAGCCCCCTTTTGCTGGATTATTACCATGTACATCATCAACAGCTAATTTTTCCGGGAATTTTAGACCAAGCTTCCGATAAACTCAGATTTTTGGGCTAGTCCGGCGCTAACTCTTCGATATATTTCTTGCTGAAAGTATCCCTGATCCCACTGATAACGAGTGGACCAATAATCGATTGGGGGTTAGTTGCTGAACATACCACATGTTTCCAGCAACAACGAAAGCTGCAAAAAAACCAGCGATACTATGAAAATACAGTTTCAATATTGCCCATACGTAACCTTTGTATAGACGTTGAGGCGGACTGACCTAGAATGGAATAGCCTGCTAATAATTCCCATGTACCCGCGGCAATATGATTAGAGGTTTCCCTCGGAACAAAGGATCCAAGCCTTCCGCGCCCCACGCTGGACTTACAGGTTGTACTTTTCCAGTTATCCATAAGTATCGGACACCCAGATTCCAGACCCTACAAACCTGTTCATGAATGCGCTCAAAGCCAAGCAAAGCCCACCCCTGCAGGAAAAAATGATTCCAAAGATCTTAGGCAATCCAAAGAGGTTTTGCCCGTACGTTCATCACCAGAATATTTCTAGGTCCCACTACACCCAATGCCAGATATCGCCAAGAATACAAGCCCGAAAACACAATCTGTGCCCCTGCCAGACCTTCCAAACTCCAAATAACCGGGAGTCGGTTCAGTTCCTCCTGAAATACTCCAACCCCCCACGAATTGTTTTCCTAAACGAGTCTGAAGGGTATACGGACATAACCTTGCTCCACATTGGATCAAGATCGGGTTCAGAGGGATCAAAACCGCTAATTCGTATAAGCCACGAACCGGCCCAACCGCAACTAGGGCTGTATGCATTATATGGACAGAAGAGCATCCGACCGTATCATTCAATACGACAGTAATGACACGATACCAAGCACACCCATGGAAATACCCTTTAATCAAGAAAAATAGACACTATTTCACTTTTTTTTTAATCGCTTGGAAAAGACTATACTATTATCTACCTTTCAGTAGATTTCCGTATGAGAAAGGGTTACTTTTTATTCCTTTCCCATTGAAACAAATAATGGAACAATTCTGTTCGTAGACAAGAGAAAGCTAGATCTATTCTATCACCCTATAAGTACCATACGCAATGGAGTGATTATTCTAATTTAGGAACGATGCGTATATACTGTTTTATTACTCCAACGATTGATCCGTTAGTTAAATTTTTCTTTATTCCATTCTGTCTTACTCTATAAATAACCCTTCCAATTTATGTATAAAAAAATCTATGTATAAACTACCCCCAAAAAAGTTTTTAAAAACACATAAAAGGGATGAAGACGATAAAGCCATTGTTATGTTTCCACATTAAAGTGAATTAGAGTACTCAATTTTTTCTTTATTTAATGCCCTTTGGTGTTCCAAAAGTACTTTTCGGAGCCTGATAGAAGCTGCGTGTGGTTTGACTTAAGTGCGACTTGTCCGACATATTGGTTATATGGAATTTCCCGTTCTTCATCCCTCGATCAAATATCCTCTGTTTGCCTAAGAAATATTGTATTGATTGAACCATCAATCATTCGGAGCGGGAATTTCAATTAGAGCAATTTCGTTTATTTTTGAAGGATCAATTGGATAATTGATGGTTCTTGTGAACAATATAATAAAATACAGTAATACCAAGTATTCCATGCTCCGTTCAGAAAATCCAAATTTGGTATCCATGTAATTTACGGATTACCGGCCTTTGTATTCACTAAACGAATCTTCATCCGTTAATTAAATAGGATATTTCAACGTCCAACCAATACCACGGAATAATGATAGTACATCGAATGATTGTGAAAGGCATGAAACGAATTGTAAAAAAAAAAGTCGTAACAAAAAGAAGTGGTACTGAGACCATGATGTGCCCTATATGTGCAGGATGGAAATCCTGGACGATGCTTTTGTCCCCGGAGTCGTATACAATGCGACCTAAAAGATTGAAAGCCCCATTCAGAAACAAGAAAATTACATCGTTGATTTGAATGTCGATGAACAATACATCATGAGAGAGATTTGTTCAGATCATTTCAATAAGTTCAGTAATTCTTTTTTTATAGGTATGAGCCATAACTCATCCATCATGGTTTTAAAAAATGGAAGCTTTGTAACTAATTAGAAAAACAAAGAACTATTTACGAAAAACAAATAAATATAGAATCGGGAAGTCGACACATGGATTCTTTTTTCGCATTTTTTTTGAACCGTATGCATCCAAGGTGCACGGTGAAACAACTGTTCTTCCCTGAAAGGAACCATTTTTGTCCTAATCAACCGACATTCACGAGAAAGATTACTTTTTTAGTCCACGGTTAATAGCGAGATCTCAATCACATTGTGGGTCTCATGTATGTCTCATAGATAGAGATACTAACTAGTGATCTTTTTTGGGTTTATAAACTCTCCCGGCGGATGGTAGTATCAGGAATAGCTATTTATGATACTATGCAATTTGTGCCCCCGAGTTGCATAACAATATGCATGGGGGTAGCCGCCTATCTATGGGATCTTCAGTTCTGATCGGAGGAGAAATTACCAAACGTCTAGGCAATTCCTCCCGCTTGGCGCCAATGGTTTTTATTTTTGCAAAAAAAAAAAGACTAATATTCCTTCGCCATATGAAATATGAATCGCTAAGTTAAGTACTCTCATGGCCCCTTCGAGTTCGATATGACAAACCTTATTGTGTTTTTCATAACCATGTAGATTTTGTTATCGAGATAGTAGTAATGCAACAACGTTTATTTTCCTATTTTGTTTGATTTTATGTTTCTGGGGTACTTTCCCCTGTCAACAATACCATGTTTTCTCTTCCACCACCAGTAAGTTTTCTTTCCCTGATATTTATGTTTATGGAAAGACGAAATGAAAAAAAAACGATCCAGTATTTATCGTATTTGTTATCGTATCAAACGCACTTTGGTAATTGCTCCAATCACAGACGCGAATCAATAATATAAATCAACGGAACCATCATAGGTATTGTTTTGACTCCTCGAAAGGAAGGGTGGTAAATGGATCATTCAACGTCTGAGATCAAATTGATTTTCCTCTTTCTTTCTTAGATGAAGAAAGAAGAGAAAAAGTAAATCCCTTGGCGGCGCCGTATCAACGCACAAAGCTGCCTGTACGGTTGTTCAATTTCTTCTTGTTATTTTTTTTATCCCTTACATTACCCAATCATGCGAGATAAGACCGTGTGGGGGGGGTTTCCATGATGGGTGTATATCAATCTAAATAGAGGGCATGATTCTCACCCGCTATTCTTTTTATGAATCACGGAACAGGGGAATGTTGTCCTGGAAATGGAAGGAACCACTGAAACTTCGTGAAACCCTCACAAGTTTTATGTACAAAGAACGGCAAGCCTTTATGGTTTGTATCCGAAGACATGGAAAGGGATGTTTTTATGTCAGGCACCAGAAGCCCAAGCTCATGGCATTTTTTTTGATCTCGTCGCGTCGACATGACAATTTTACCGGGGATTTTCGTGTAAATCCATTTCAAACTCAAATTCCCGAATTTTTGTGATTTTTTGTATTGAATAGAAAAATTCATAATCATCCATGCCATCAATCAGGTTTTAATATCGTGCCTAAACCAACCCATTTCCATGCTAATTCTATATATACGTATATCTATATATTACTATCGACATGGCCCACTATTCACCCTATTGAGGGAAACTGGCAAAAGACGCCCATAAGAGCATGTTTACGAAATCCCCCGCTCTTAGAGGATGTCCTCCGCGTCGCGGGAACATGTACTAGTGTGTATGTGCTACTCTTCAGATCATTATTCGACAAATGAGACAATTTTCCAGTGTCAATGACGGTACCAATGAATAGGGTAAATGGAAAAGTCTATCATATACTATATTGTGTATGGAATTTATGGTTTCCATTGGTGCATCCCAATCACATGATTTGATTGAAAAGCATTCCCCTTGGTAGCAAAAGTTTTATCCATTAAGCGAGGAAATATATTAAAGAATCAAAAAGAGTATGCTCCGATTGTTCCAAGAGCGGACAAGGGTCAGCCCTACCCTAGCCAACTTTCTAATTAAATGCCGGCACTGTAATGATAACTCCTTATTGTGAAAAGAGCTAGTACTCTATAATTGATGGGTAGAGCCAAGATTGAACTTATACAAGTTCACAATATCACAATTTGGTTTAAATGAAAGAAGAGGCCCGTGTATAGAGAGGACCTCACCGTTACTAAGTAAACATAGAAACATGGAACCCACTATTTTTTTTTATATCTTACAGAATTCTTATTTGCAGGTGAAATGCCCTGGACGGAATAAAATGTGGTCGGAAGGTTTGTAGAAAAAGCCATTGGAATTTATATTTATATTATCGTGAATAATCCGTTTTTTGTTCTTAATCGACCGTGGATATGGGAAAAGGATGACTGAAAGAATCGAATCAATATTTATTCTAAGTTTAATTTGATTCAATACCAGATTAGACGGGATATACAGCTCGAGGACCCCCGTCGACAAAAGATTCTTTATTGGCATCAACCTCTAGAGGAGTCTCATTCAAGACTTCTGCGAACGATACTCACCAGAAAATGAGAGCT
Organism: Musa balbisiana; assembly: GCA_004837865.1. Lineage (NCBI taxonomy): Eukaryota > Viridiplantae > Streptophyta > Magnoliopsida > Zingiberales > Musaceae > Musa > Musa balbisiana. Next base: position 6,003 of record PYDT01000550.1, read on the forward strand.
TTGGCTTCCTCTCATCGAGATAGAGGCAGGCAAAAAGAGGGATTTTCATCGTTTGTGGATCACTCGATAAATGCAGTAACTCGTGAGAATAGGTATTGTATTAGTATAGTAGATTAATCCAATCTGTCAAAAGCAATTGCTTCTTACATCGTAAAATACCTGCACAAATAGCTGAATCAAATAAGAATTGCCCTTTAAACATGATTTCCAACAGTCATCACATACTAGAGTCTAAGTAAATTAAAGTAGAGCTACAAGTATATAACAGTACAGACTGATTGAACCGATTCCCCTGAGAAGGAACTCCGGGAAATAGAATACAAATCTTAAGATAGTACTAGGAATGAACGAATATTTTATAAAAAATTTTCTCCATTTTTTGTTTCTTATAACACAGGAACCCACTCTAATTCTAGGCCTTTTCGAACAAAACTCACGCTGAGCTTGAGTTACAATTGGAGGTTTGAGTCCTGAAGATTATGTCTATTTTATTTGTTCCGCCATAGTTCTGGTATCGACTCGGGCTCTCCTCATGTTTCCTCATTATTAAGAAAAGGTCACAAGATCAATATGCGGCTTGCTTTATGCAATAGTAATTATCGTTTGTTGTTTCAGTCAATCTTTCACCGCCTAGATAATATTTTTCTTGTTTCCACTAATAATTCGACAATTAAATCATTTTTGCTAAATCGAGTCGATCCCCCGTCCAATTGGGGCAAACGCCTACGAAAAGATGCTTGGATTTACGAAAGATTGCTTGATTATCCCTGGTTTTCTTCCTTATTTCTAAAATATATTTCTTTATCACGTCGTTCAGCTCCGCCAAAATAGGTTGATTGATACATTATGTATATTATATAGTTTTAAAAAGTTTTCGTTCTTCCTCGTCCTTGGAGAGCGCACACGCTTTCTGTTCGATCTATTTCTTTATTTTCCCATGAATCGTATGCTTGTTACCATGCGACAAATTTTCTCCATTTCTACTCGACCATGCGTATTGTGTCGATTCTTTTGAGTAATATATCTAGAACTACCTTTCGATGTTTTATTGCATCATTTCGGCCAACTGGTTACATTCCAAATAACTAGACTCTGACATCTTTACCCTTGGCCATGAACCTCCTTTGAATTTTCGTCGGCTTTAACTCTTTATGTTCGATCCGAGCTGAAAGACAGAAAGAACAAACAAAATCGTAGCATTACTAACTAGAAATGGAATTTCATAAGTAGTCGTTGCAATTATCATTTCATTTATTGATAATTAATAGATAATTACTATGAGATTAATGGAGTACAATTTTAATGAATAATAAAGGTAGGAAGATAAAGTAAGATTTAATGGGTATACTTCAAATAATCCATTTCTGTCGAACTCTCAATTGTTCCTATCCGAAGTCAATATTTTATTAATATTTTATTTTTATTTATTATTAATGTTAAATATCCTTCTTTCGAGATATGCTATGATTTCTTGGAACTCGCCGTAGACGTACCCCTTTTTCAATTCTGTATCTCCAAATCGATCTCGATCTACCACATTTTTTGCTGATGTTCCATACACCTTTTTTCTTTTCCTTCCTATCCTAAAGAACTGAAAAAATAGGGCGCAATTAGAAATTTTAGTCCACTTGGAATTGTATCTCTAATTTTTATTCATTTCTTCGCATATCAATCAATAACTAAATGAAACAAGGGGAATGACATAGTCACCGTGCATCACCGATGTAATTTCTATCATATCCTCTAAGACCCAAACCATAGAGTACTAGCACCGGTGCCACGGAGAATTAATTTTTTATATCTCGCTTGAAAAATCCTCGCCTATTATAGATTGTAATACATATAGGTCAGTTATGCTGTAGTTCAAGATCATTTTGTATTTTTACACAATTCCTAACTAACAGGATTCCTAACTAATATATATTCAATGAAGCATAGATTTTTTTCTTTTTTTGTAAAAGAAAAAAAAATCTAATCCTTGTCCTGATCATTTACTGATAATATTAACTTTTTTAGACGTTCGTTCAGAGTATAGAATTCTTTATTAATATGAACCAAACACCAAAAAGACAAAATGACAAGAAATTGTATATAGATGGAGATAAAATTCGATATGGAAACAAGACAGGGATTTTGTACAATGAAACTGTACAACAATTTTTTTAAAAGGGATAGCGCAGCTTGGTACGCGTTGTTTGGTACAAATTTCACGGGTTCAATCCTGTCATCCCTCCCTATTATTTCTCCCCATGGCAGTAACGGGATTCATGGAGATCGGTTAAAATTGGACATAATTGGTCTGGGCTTTGCCTACTATATGTAATGCAGACGTATTTGGGGTTAGAAAAATTTACTTTTCTTTACAGTACAGTCGTATCGCCTGTCGATAAGGATATAAAGCGCTTCTTAGTTCAGTTTCGGTAAACGCGGTCTCCAAAACCCGATGTCGTAGGTTCAAATCCTACAGAGCGTGATTCGGTTTATTTGATTCGAATCACATACATCATTTAACAAAACAAAAGTTAATTGTACTTGTAAACTTTGAATTGTTACCTCCTTCCTGCCGGCTGTCATCAAACAAAGAAAGAAATATTACTCAATCAAAGGTCCAACTGATCACCACGTCTATATTTTAAATATGCGGTTACGAATAATCCTGCTAAAGTAATAGAATTAGACCTAAGACGTTCCAATAGAAAAACTTCAATCATTCGGTTGTTTAAGGGATAACAAGAAGTTAAGATTTCCTAACTATTAATCTAAATTATCCGTGAATTCTCAATTGTACCTCAAGATTGCAATTGATGTGAGAAAGAACCTAGAATACCCGCATCTGCGAGAGAAATATTCGTTTTTATCAATTTTTCATTCAATTCATTCAATAATCGTTCTTGTTCAAACCACTGAATAGAGCTTAGGTTATAGTTAAAGCAGCCATTAGAAAACCGACAATACTAGTTATATACGCATGAAAGAGCGATAATTGTTTCTTTTGCTACATATGTTGATAAAACCTTACCTAAGTTTCAATTTTTACAAAACGACGGCAAGAAAAATCAATTGACAGAATTAGGTTTAGTTCCAATTGGAAACTTCTGGACTCCTAGATCCATGTATAGATAGACCTCACTAAGAGTGGCATAGTTAAAAAATTTTTCGATTCCTCTGCTGTGACTCATTGACCGATTCCTTGGATTCGAATCAACAGATTCATTGTGGAATTTGTGAGTTGAATAAAGTACTCGTAAAAGTTAGTAACTATAAAGGCTATTAAAAGTAATAGTACTAAACTGTCCGTGTAAACTCATTCAAAACTTCAATTACTTATAGACTTATACTTCCAAATAATTACATTAATATTAAATAAATTAAATATTACTAAATATAAGTAGTTAAGTAATTTTGGAATAAAAGAATTGGATTTGAAAATTCCCTTTTACATTATCATTTCCTTTCTATTTCAATAGGATCTAATCTTTTTTGGGGAAACGACGGCCTTAATACTATTACCTTTTTTTATTTTAACTCCTTGGCCTTAGTACAGTAACGGTTGCTTAATTGCCCATAACATAATATTTCGAATGAAAGAAAAAGGAAAGGTTTTCCCCACGATCTGATCGAAAAAATAAAACGGGTTTACTTTACTTTTAATTTTTATATTTTATTATTCTTTTTTTTTCCAGTCCACTCGATTCAAAGACGAACAACTTCCATTCTCCTTTTTAGATTCTATATTCTTTCTTCTTTTTCCTATCATGGAGTTCCATACTTCTAGTTTGGTCAAGAAAGAACCTTTTTTTGGATCTAATACAATACTGTTGCATCAGAATATGGATTTTCCACTGGGTGTTCTGTTTCTTTCACTAATATAGTATATTCTGTTTCTTTCACTAATATATTAGATACTATTGTAATTTTGTATTACAGTATATTTAGTGTATTATACACCACCAATTATGAAATAAAAAGATTTGAACAAAAAAACTTTTAACCCCAAAATGGTTTATTATAGATTTCGCATACATATATGTGATTGTGTGAATATTATAATATGTTTCCATAAGTGAATATTCTAAATGCTTCATAAATATTAGAAACCATCGATGCATCGCTTTTGCCAAGATTTCGTTACTTTCTATTACGAATCCAATAATGAATCTTATAGAATGGAGTAATTTTCTAATTGTCTATTGAATAACATAGAGTTATGCATAACAAGGACACAAAAGAAGAAAAGAATATGTAGGCATTTCGAGTCACCGATCGAGACTGCGTTGCTGTGCCAGAGGAAGGATAGCTATACTGATTTCGGTATACTTAAAAAACCGTTTGTACAAATTGACGTCTCACAAAGATGCAATATCATTAGTTTTCCCATTTACTGATCCATCTTCAAGGAATCGTGATTTCCCTGTTTTTGATGTACAAAACATTTTTGGAGCTCAGAATGTCTGGAAGCACGGGAAACGTCTTTTGCTGATATTATAACCATTTCGATACTGGTCAGTCATAGCAGTACTACACTATACCTCCCTATTCATGCGGGTGTTATTCGTCAGTACGGGTTGAGCGTTTCTTGTTTTTGAAGTCCTCGGCAAAATATTATTTCACATAGAGCCGACAAGGTATTCTTGATAACCGTCCGTTTTGATTCTTTGGAACAACTGATAATTAGTAACTCCTTTTAGGAGCCACCAATGACCATAGATCGAACCTATCCAATTTTAAGTGCGATGGTTGGCTGTTCACGGACTAGCTTTACCTACCGTTTCTTTTTGGTTCATATCAGCAATGCCTTTCTCCAACGATAAACCTAATGTAATTAGAGAGCTATGACCAATCAAACCGACTGAAATCAAAAGTTGAATTGAATCGTACCAGTCTATACTGATACGGGTTATTACTAATTTTTGTACTTGCTTTTTATTTTCCAATTTATTTTACTTCATTGAAAGAAAATAAGAGAATAGTAGGACTTCTCTTATCCCATTCTGAAGATACCTCCTCATATTGATCCATGACGTTGTTGTCTCTACATGAACCAGTTGAGAAAAGTGGAGGAAAGTAGGGGAAATGGGCCGATACTACACTGGAAGGATTCCCGTTGGCTGGTTGGTAACTGTAACTGGTATGCCCTGTGATCGTTTTAATAGTTTTTTCTTTTACTGTTCATATTCTGGTTGGGTTCATCTCTCGATTAATCGATAAACAGTATTGTAACATGAAAGAGTAAAAAAGACTCACGGGACCGTATCGCTCTAATTGGACAAGGAGGGTAAGGTCCCGTTGAGTTCTGTTCGTACTCTTATAGGAAGTAGGAAGATTTATGATCTATTCCTACTACAAAGGGGCCATCAACAGAAGCAAAATAGTTTTTTTGTTAGCGTAGAAAATGAAATGCCCAAACGGATCCTCTTTTTCTCGGAGGTTTCAAACCACGCTATTCCTTTGTTTCTTAATCCTGTTTTGAAGACTTGAATTCTGTGATTGATTCATATTCTCTGTTCTTCCTTTCCTCCATAATATAACTCTTATGAAGCAACACGAAAATAGTAAGCATGGAAGTTTCTTTCCTGATAATACAATATTAGATAGAGTCGACGCAGGATACATCCTGCAAATCATTTCTATACGAACTACTAGCATTTCTATTAAACTACTAATAGAACTACGTCTATAAAACTCTATAATGTAAATGTTGTTGAACATAATTTCTCCTGAATAATTTCTCTAAGTTTAAAGTTTAAAGTTAATTGAAGAAGTTCTATTTGCTCAACACTTATTCCCCTAATCCGTTCTCCTCTTTTTGTTGTTTGTCCACACTTCCTCTGACTCTAACCAAAGAGTTTCTGGTGGACCCCTAAAAGAAGGCTTGTAATCTTTGACTGAACACATAAGTAAAAATCTTATATCATTTTATTATGTTTGGGAGATAAACGACACAAAAAAAGGATTTTCCGCCCTTTCTTGTTCGAATAGAAGACCGTAGACTAGTAATCCTCCTAAAAGTTTCTTTCTTTTCATTTTTCCCATCCTTGCTCTGTATTCTCTTTCTTTGTATGTCTCTTGTCTATTCTAAGAATAGGATCAGTATGGAATTCCAGAAATCCCGCAAAACGAAAAAAAAGTATAAACAAAGCAACCAAAAGGTTTACAGATTTTTGATCATACATAATGTGTATGGGTCAAAAAAAATTCGGCGCTTTTTTACCACTTTGATGTTACTGAATCTCTGTGCGCACCAGACAAGTCTTCCGCTAACAATTGTGACCTTTCAAACTGTGTGTTTCTTTTTTAAGAACCCCAAAAAACTTGTGCAAAATAACAGAATGCCAAGAAAACAAAAGACCTTGGCCCCGTATGGGTCTGAAGCACTATGTCTGAATCGCCCCTGACCAAAGCCTCCCCATTGGGATGCTTGTTAATGGTTGTCCACCTTGATGGATTCACCCGCTGAAACAAGAAGTTCTGGTCCTGGAGGTATAATTATCACCACTGATGTCCATCCGATTCATCCAACTATGGTATTTCAGAGCCCCCCTTTTTCTTTACGTACTATTCTGCTTACTATACCTGCTGATGACATTATAGACGTAATCGTTACTTTTGCTACCATCAGGATAAATCTGGACCCCCTTCCTCTGTTCCCCCTACTTATTGGGATATTCAGAGTGTACGTCTTTCTTCGTAGCAGGTCGGGGAAAGAATGGGAAGACTATTTCACTATATTCTGACCGGGAACAGGATATCACAATATATTCTTTTATTGGGACTATAACCTACTCTGAAAGACAGATTTTCCTATCTTTCTTTTTTCAACTCCGGAGAAACTACTGCTCAAGTGTTCTAATTCGAATCCGTTCGGTAAAATGAGACAGCCCCAATTCAAAGTCCCCTTTTTAACCATTATAAGAACTTGTATTCAGTTGCTTATCAAATTTCGACAACTGCTTCAAATACAGTATCAGGTAGCCAGCTTGCGGAACTTCAATACCACTGTTTTATTAGCTACATTGCAATTGGCACACTCCACATCGTCCCGTTGCTTCTCGCGGGTTCATAACGCCTGCTGCGCAAAAATGGGATATGCATTTGAAATAGATGCGATTATTACATCTATCATGATCGATAGCAGAATTGGATCGATTCATCTCTTCCTTTCCCAAGAAAAAGCTATTTTTCTTTTGCATGTCCATCCATTGATCCCGCATGTCTACAATAAATAGATAGGTAGCTAGTATACTTTTCCCTTACACGAGTCCTTCATTTGTACTGTCGTAATGAATTAATACCCTTGGACCTATAGGACGAATACCTTGAACAGGGGATAAAGTATAAAGAAATTAAGTACAATTTGAAATACTTTCTTTATCACTCAGAAAGATTCTGATTTGTTGATACATAAGATCAATTAGTTCTTTATTCTCATTCATTGAATGATAAATGACTACAAGCGAAGAGATACCGGTTAAAAAAAAAGGAAAAAAAAAGATCCATATTTGGATGCTGCCTCATACATGGTGTCTCGCTAATTGAATACCCCTCCCTCATCACGTGGGAGAAATGAACAAGACCAGATATCATTTGAGATCTTTTGATCCAATCCAAATCGTTGTAGCCCGAACCGTCATTAGTTTCCCAACCATGGGTCTAGTGAATCCGATCCATAAATCAGAAAAAAAAAAAAAACTAAAAGAATAGAAAATCGTTTATTGTTCACTAGTTATAGAGGATCCGGAAACCCAGGAATGAAGAATGCGAGTTTCTCATTACTCAAATAAAATAACCACCTAGATAGCGAACGCGCTCTTACTATCAAGTGGCGAAATGCAAAATGATATGGAATCAGATTCATTGTGTTCTTTGCGACTAGTGTATGCGCTTGCCTTGTGTATTCCTATAGAATTTTTTGGATATGTCGTGTCCGGGTTACACTCCTCTTGTATCATTTCGTTCGCAATTACGAACTAGTTCTTCTAATTCTATTAATCTTTCCCAGAACGTTTTTTCTCTCGAATAGATTCAAAAAAATGTTCGGATTGCCCTGGTAGTCCACAAATTATTAACCCCAGTTCCAGACATTATTAAATGGAAAGACAAGACCCACCAGGGCAAAAATACTATAGATGCAGATTGTGAGTGAGGCCAATGGCTTTCCTTTTTTTCATTTTTTTTTCTGTGGAATTGAATTGTTAATGAACCTGCTTCATTCGTTGACATCTATCTGATCTGATATGTCTTTGAAGCACGAGGTGTATAACAGTGTAATTGACCTATGGGTCTATTCCTTTCCTATCTTGTGTAATAATTGTTATTTTTTTATTTAATTTAGAAGGAATATAGACATAGACTAAGAGTCCTTTCGGATGAAATGAGAAAAAGAAATAAATATTATTCCCGGATATCTCAAGTGTGCAAATTTGAACCAATTTATTTTCATTTGTTCCTGTCCGATGGATACCGAAACCCACTGAAAGTAACAAATCGAGTTTCGAGACGAAAACTCCCCCTGGATCACTTAAATTCTTTCGAAAATGTTTCACCGTCCTAACCATAAAAGGTATCAATTCCAATCTGGGGCCTAAAAGATGACATTCTGTATACGAACTACATTTTCTTATAGTTTTCAAGTTCCTTCCCCCATCGTGATAACATAGTTATTCGTTCTTCATTTATTCTTCACTTCAGTTTTCGTTTCAAATACTTCCATTGACCGCAAGAATAGGCCATTCCGGGCAGCTTTTTTGTTCACTTTCTCCGTGGAGTAAAATTCTCATCATACGACAAGGGAATGGCTCCTGGGCCTCTGATTTCCATATAAAGGACACGACGAGGATAAAGACCCCTTTAACCTCTCTTCTGATTGCTTGGATTCTCGCATACAGAAGCGTAAGGAAAAATATGCGACGATTTATTCCAGGAAAGCCCAGCGAAAAATACACACTATTCCTTCTTTTTCTACGAATCGGTCATAACCGCTACCGCTACATACATTCCACGAAATTGTGGCACCCCCACAAATACAGCTATGAATAGACCCGCGATCCCGAGAAAAGACATCACGATCCCTTGTGGAAAAAACAATGATTTGCCTGAGCTGGCAATACGGCTATTCAAATTCCTACCAAGATAACTGGACGTTCCAACCACTAAGATTCCTAGTGAAACTAAAAAATTATACAGGCCCAGCAAAATTACTCGTTTTTCTCGAGAACCCCCGTTATAAGTTCTATCCATATATGTTCTGATCGCCAATTCATACGATACTAGATCCAGTTGCTTCGATTTGGAATTGAGCGAATTAACCCAAATAATTTTACTTCCCTTTCCTTGATCCCGAAGTAACTTTCATCAACTATCACTAGTCTGATGTGAAACATTAGGAGTAATTGGTTAGATACATTGACTTTCATATTTAACAATATTCACTAATCCATTTGAACCAGCTATATTCACAATCTACAGCATTTATATGCAGATATCATAATCCGCATAGCACACAGTTCTTTCATTTGTGTGTTCGAAAGAGCCACATATCATACCATATTACACGAGATAAATATCTTGTTTATCATCATTGTTGAATAAATTTAATAGATTCGGTCCATTGGGTCTAACAATTCTATTTTTTTGGACCTGATAAATAAGAAACCATGCAATTGCGGAAAATACTAGCCCACTAAGGCACACAAATAGAGGTAGTGGGATCTGTCATAGAAAGGTGCTCACTTTAATATTTCTATCTTTAATATTTCTATCTATTCAAAGATACTCTTATGATATATCTAGTTACGTAGATATATCTATTATAGTAATATCAAGTACTATTATAAGTAATCTCAAGCCCTATATATTATAAATTTTATAAAAAATTATAATAATTATGTAATTTATGTATCATATAAGTAATATCAACTATAATTCTATAGATTAGATGAAAATGATTAGATAGAAACTATATATCATAGTCTAAATATTCTAAAAAATTTTTATATTTATTAGTATTATATTATGTTATTATAATTATAATTATAATAATATAAAATAATAAATATAGAATAATAAACTATATACACTATAAAATACAATTCCGCACCTCTGTCGCTTATTACAAGGAGAACTTATGTCACGCAAAGAAACACCTATTACACGATAAATACTTGTTCGCTACCAATAAAATACTGAATCGAGTGCGACGTTACTTTTTGAACTTGGATTCAAGGAAAGAAAACCGTGGTCGCTGAAATAACTCAACCCATAACACCTTTTAAAAGATTACGTGGTACTATTGGGTCAATAAACCTTTATGGAATAAATTATCGACCTTGTGAACCTCAGGTATTACCTTTTTTAATGGTTGTTCAAATTCTCCTTTTACCCCGCAAATGCAATGTAGGCGTTATGTCAGCATAATGATATCCCCCTAACATACCAAACTGCTTTTACTCACCAGTTGTAGGAGATGTAAGAATTGCATCATAGAAGACTTTTTAATCTGATTGATAATTCATTAGCAGAAGATATTTTAGCCATTGTGCATCAACTTCAAACTTCCTTCTTGCCTGCGTGCTCCTCGAAGCACACACAATATGGACAGGTAGAGATCGATTAGTACATACTCGATCACACGAGTAATTTTCTCTCCTCCTACGGATCCCATACTCCCTCCCATCAAACTGAAAATCCATAACGCCAATTGCTACGGGAATACCCCTTTATTTGACCTATGCCTGTTTGAATAGCATTCAGCTAAACCTGTCCTTCTTTTTGATAAAAATCGTACTATCTCCTAAGGTCCTCTTTTGAACGAAATCAATGGGTCTTAGATATCATATCTTTATCCAGAGGAATCCCAAGTTCGCGGGATCAATCGAAAGTTCAATTTTCTATCTGAAACTACTCATTTTCAAAGATATCCACACTGTTCACAAATATTCCATTTTTGACTTAAAAAATGTTTTATAATTTAGATCCATAACAATTTTCGCATTGACCCAAATTTTGTATTTTGATTATATTGAAATCATTGATTCTACTTCTTCATGGACGTCTTATTCTACTTCTCATGGATCTGATTCTCCTTCTTCATGGAAATCCGATTCTACTTCTTCATGGAAATCTGATTCTTCTTCTTCATGTAAATCCTGATTCTACTTCTTCCTGGCATCGATTCGACTTCTTCATGGAATCTGTCTACTTCGTCATGAAAATCTGATTCTACTTCTCATTGAAATCTTGATTCTACTTTCTTCAATGGAAATCTGATTCTACTTCTTTCATGTAATTCTACTTCTTCATTGAGAATCATTGAAAGTTTTTCATTCTTTTACTATACCTACCGCTCTCACTACTATTCTATTTTCAGTACAAATAAGTTATAAAAGACCTGTCACGTAATTGTTGGTACTACCCGACATAGAACTTATTAATCCTGACTTCAAAACGTATATACTATCAATGCAACTATTAATGTGATTATTCCAACTAGATTTGAGTATCATACAGGTAATGATAATTTCTGATTCTTTCTTATACCCCCTACCAAATAACTAGAAGTTTTTTTTTCTAGTTCACTCCGTAAAAAGAACTATCATTTCAACCATCAAAAAGCTGATTTGTTCCAATCAAAATATACAGAGTACTGTCACCATTACTATCCGCTAACTAAAAATGTCATCAGAGAGATCACACTCCAAATCTCCTTGATTTCAAAAAGAATCAACATAGGAAACTTAATTACCACTCTGATCCAACTGGAATCTTTCTTCGTATCGTTTTTAGAATAGGTGGTCACTCTACTGGTATGTCCAATACCAGTCAATCTATCCCTTGATTTAACTTACCCACACCTAGTTCCTAACTTCTCGTTAGACACATCGAACGGAACCCCATTTTTCCCATAGAGTCTCTACCCCCTATTTGATGAAATACAATAACATGCGATGGATAATCATTTCTTTCATACTTACTCGTTCTTTTTCAAGACTTACTCGTTATTAATTTAACAATCGCTAAATGATTAGGATTAGATTCGTATTCTTAATTCTGATAAGAAATCAAATAGTGAAAGTAAAAGGATTCGCTTTTGTGGTAAGCCGAGGTACACTTCAATATATATGTGATGATAATCTTTTTTCTCACTTTTAAAATAGAAAGACACAGCGTTCTTCCATGTGATGTACAAATTTCTCATCGAAAATAGAGATAAGTTGGTTATTTCTAGAAATAAAGATAGAATTTGTTTTCGTATAATCACATAATTAAGTTTTCCTATTTTAACATGGAACGAAAAAGCAATATAAGGATTGGGTAAAGGACCTTCCCTTGGCTTGATCTATGGCCTGAAACTAGGAAGATAAAAAGTCCACCAATCCCAAGGATCCATAATTAATCAATCCGATGGATCCAACACAACAATAGAAGTATGAGGTGTTTAGTCTTCGATCTTATCTTGTATATTAGTAAGATCTGTACATCTGGTACATTAAAGATATATGCCAATACATAGTAAGAAATCTCATTCTTTTTTTTTTATTCGGCAATCGGCCCAATCTTTTTTTAGGAAAAGATTGGGCCGACTTAATTGCACTCATTAGGAAGAACAAACAGGAATTACTGAATTATGCACACTTACTTTTTTCTCTTTATCTAGCTTATCTACTGTTCGAAGTCGAATTTGATCTCTTTCCCTACTTCACAAGCAGCATGCTAGTTCAGGGCTCCATTTGCTAGCTTCGATAATTTTCATCTTCCGATCAAGATCACGTCCTCTCATTACGAGCTGTCCACGCCTCTAAAGCACCCTATTAGCTACTGCACCAGGATGCATTTCCCCCAGGGGTTCCTAAAGTTCCTCCGCCAACTGTAGTAGGGTGCTGAATCATCCCAAGTTCGGTCCGAGCGGCATATCAAACTGAATACCCTCCTGAACCCCGGCAGAACACCTGGCATATAGCCCAATCTTGAGTGAGAAAATACCGCGACTTCGGTCTTTTTCGATATATCATCACGTAATAAATCAACGAAACCTAAAGTCATCCACGTTCCCCTTCCAGTTTACCTACTACTGTACCGCGTGAATATATTCTCCACCAGACCTCTAATGCTTTAGCTATACACGTAAATGCATACCATGATTTTTCTGTCCTATCAATAACTCATGCATTGCGCGATGGATGTGAATAGTAGGCCGTTGTCACGCAAAATGAGCCACGCTGTATTTGCCGTGAATCCACCAGTTACGTAGTCCATGCATTACATAGGAACTCCTAATTCTCTTGGCACATATGGCCCTTTTCATCATTTCTCTTCACATGACCCGCCGAAAAAAAAAACAAAAAAAAAAAAAAAAAAAAAAAAAAAAAAAAAAAAAAAAAAAAACAAAAAAAAAAAAAAAAAAAAAAAAAAAAAAAAAAAAAAAAAAAAAAAAAAAGACAATAAAAAAAAAAAAAAAAAAAAAAAAAAAAAAAAAAAAAAAAAAAAATCGCATTCATAAGGTCCTTTGATTTTCACCTGTTTCGGCTCGCTTTAAAAATTGCTTCGCGCAAAATAAGAACGATCTCTCCAACGCCAAAAAAATAAATGGCTGTGAGTTCACGTTTTTCATCACTTTGGAAATCAAGTCCCCACGTAGACATTCAATAACCGCTCTACCGTAGTTTTTTGCGATACTCCCAATTTTGGTTTAATAGTACAGTCCCATCGGGGACGACCATACTTGTTCAACTCCTTTCAACCTGATGCCGTGAGGACGGGCCTTGGAAAGTTTTGGAATAAGAAGTGGGCATTCCGCAGTCCTCCAGACGTATAGCTCGTAAGCTTTGAAACCAATCCATTACCCCAAGGGAGTAAACATGTTAGTACCAGAACCTTCTTCAAAAAGGTCCTAAAGGATAAGCTACATAATCAATATTGATTTCCTCCCCAACACGGCCTCGATGTGTTAGCATCGCCCTTTGTAACGATCAGCTGGTAAATCCATCAGTCCACACGTTGTCCATGTACCAGTAGACGATTCGCGCTACCGCACCCCTGCTTCTTCGGGCGGAACTCCAGGTTGAGTATTACTCGGAATGCTGCCAAAATCTCCATATCCTTTGCCGTCGTAGTCATTAGTATAATAATTCATTTGTAATCTTTAACACCAGCTTTAATTCCAACACTTGCTTTAGTCTCTGTTTGTGGTGCATAAGTCCCTCCTACACTCATGATTAAAGAATTCTCACCACTACAAGGTCTACTCGATATAGATTATGCGTGAATGAACCTTTGACAAAAATTTTCAAAAAAAAAAGCGAAAAAATATGAACTAAATATTATCAACAATTTCAATGTTATGTTAAAAGGAAATGTTCATTATTAACCATGTATTTGATTCATCCAATACATCATTATTGTATACTTTTTGATATATTGGCGCAACCCAACCCATTTTGTTTTGCAAGTTTTACAATAACATCAAATGGCTCTCCTTCTTATTTTGAATCTAAATACTAAGAAAATTCACTCTTGACAGTGGCTATATGTGTATATGTAATCCTAGATGTGAACAAATGGCATAATTCATCCTAAAAGGGTAAAAGAATAGATTGGCGAATCCAATATCTATTCAAAAAAAAAAAAACAATGGCCTTAGATCGAAATAAGGAATTCATAAATGGAGTCGGGTTCGAATTCTTATAGATAATAGAATCTAATACTGATGGTTTTTCTATAATGATTATAGAAAGGAAAAGAGGACTTACTCGTGATTTTCCATTTACTTAAATATTTCTTTTGAAAAAGAAGGAGTGGCTGAACTTGAAATTTACTCATTGAATAGTACGATGAATCGGATTCGGTTGGGTGGTACCAACTCAATCACGGTGCTAACTCCCATTTATTTCTTATTGAATTAACCGATAACTTGCTTATAGGACATTATTTTCGACTTGGCATGGCACATCAAAAAAACGTTCTACAACTTTTACTTTAATTATAATTATGAGAATCAATCCTAACCCTTCTAGTCCTGCGGTTTCCACACTTAAGAACAAACCTAGTGCTATCGCTCATTAATTGGCCCATTACTGATGGTTGGTTTTTCCCTCCGGGAAGATGCCTAATATTATAACGCTTTTGTATAGGGGTCGAGATACTATCGGTCCAGCAAATTAATGTGACTTGTGAGGTACAACCCTTATTAGGAATAATCGAGTAGCGCTGTAGCTATGAGTGCTACAGATGCCTGATAGAGGAATGGAATGATGACACGGGATCTCCTCGAAGCGTCCATCTGTGGAGCACCCTCGACTAATTTTTCAACGTTCTTGGGGAGCCTGTTTTAAGATTTAGGGTCCGTGTAGATACAGCACAACATCTCCTATTCATAGACCTGCAACCTGCCTTTTAATACCGTTAGAGACGAAAATTATCAGCTTTGAAACGGAATTAATGTATGAGTCTTTTCGCCCTTATCGCCGTGATGAAAAAATCGGACTTTGGAGAGCTTAGTAGGTACAAACACTTACTCATCATGGATTGATCACAACATTGCCAAGCTCATGGAGGCGTATCTGTATTTGGCGGAGTAGGCGAACGTACTCGTGAAGAAATGATCTTTAATGGAAATGAAAGAATCCGGAGTAATTAATGACAAAAATATTGGTCCGAATCAAAAGTAGCTCATAGTCTATTCAAATGAATGAACCGCCGGGAGCTCGTATGAGAGTTGGTTTTTGACTGCCCTAACTATGGCAATATTTCCGGGATGTGAATGAACAAGACTACTTCTATTCCTCGACAATATCTTTCGTTTCTTCCAAGCAGGTCAGAATTTCCGCCTTATTGGGGAGAAGGCCTTCTGCAGTGGGTTATCAACCTCCCCTTAGTACAGAATGGGTTCTTTGCAAAAAGGAATTACTTCTACCGAAAGAGGGATCGAGAACTTCATCCAAGCCGTTTATGGACCCGCGGACGATTTGACCGACCCTGCTCCTGCCACGACATTGCACATTAGATGCTACTACCGTATTATCAAGGATTCGGCTGCCAAAGGGATTTATCCAGCCAGTGGATCCTTTAGATTCACCGTCACTATTTTACAACCTCGGATTCGTGTGGCGGGAACATTATTAAACTGCGCAAAGATTTAAGCAACTTCACAACGATTCCAAAGACTCATGACATTATAGCTATTCTTGGTTGGACGATGATCCTAAGAAAGAGCGTTTAACTGTAGCAAGAGCACGAAAATTCGAGCGTTTCTTATCACAACCCTTCTCGTGGCCAGAAGTATTTACTGGTTTTCTCCAGGAAAATATGTTTGGTCTTGCAGAGAACAATTAGGGGGTTTTCAACTGATCCTTTCGGAGGTTAGACAGTCTTCCGACAGGCCTTATTTAGTAGGTACAACGATGAAGGTACCGCGAAAGCTATGAACTTAGAAGAGGAGAGCAAATTGAAAAATGACTTAAAATCTTTGTGTACTGAACTCCTATCGAATTTATTTGGGACCTCAAAGTGAAGAAATATTTTATCTCCTAATATGGCCACCATGGCGTATTATTACCAAACCACGCCCTATGCCACGGCTGTAGATATAGGTCTTTTGAGAATACGCCCAACAACGACCAATGGTTACGTGCTCTGTGGGTTGGTTTCGCTAGAATAGGTAATATGATGATCACCATTTTAGGAAGATGCGGAAATAAGTACGGACATTGATCCGCAAGAAGCTCAACAAGCTCTGAAATAGCTGAATCTAACTTGATAGAGGCTTGAGGGTAGAGCAGCAATTGAGCGAACTCGCTCTCAGACGAGCTAGACACGAGTAGAGTCTGTCAATGTTTATTTCCTAAAAAAAAAAAAAAAAAAAAAAAAAAACGATCAAGTCAATACATCACATATAAAGAAAGTTTTTAAAAGTTCTTTATATACCCACATTGGTTTGATTCTGCCATTGGAACCCATCAGTCTAATCTGATAAACAAAAAAGACGATGGGTAGAAAACGTATTAGATATCATTTCATCGCCTCCGGTATCTACTAAGTTCTACCTACTATGGATTTGAACCAATGACCCCGCCGTATGAAAGCAATACTCTACCACTGAGTTAAGTAGTCATTTATCACCACAAAAATAACCCATCACGTCGGGGATTATATTGGAATTATTCTAAGCATACGAACTGTTCTGTAAGCGTAAATAAAATAAATAGATCGGAGCTATATTTGGGATATGGAATAATCCATCTTGACAATAAATTATCTATATTTCAGATGTCTATGACCAGTGCTATGCTCGTTTTGGTAGAGCACCTTCGTTTTACCCTCGCGCAATCTTTTCAAAGACCTATTACGCAACGACATAATTGATCGTATTGAGAAATCAATGGCTTACTCCATAGTTCGAGGTAACAAAGAACCATAGCCTGACAAATATTTGTTTTCGGTCCGATTCAGGCGCGAATTCATTGCAAATCAAAATAGAACCCGCCATTGATTTGATAGTTATAAGTTAATACCCAAGCCCATTCAATGCTAGGCATAAGAGTATAAGGTCCTCAAAATAACCGTCTTTTCGTCCATGAACTTTCAGGGTATGAAGTCTCATATCGACTGTTCACGGAAGCGAGAAGATTCCATTTAACTTAGTTTGTATCATTCCGAAGGCAGACCTAAGTCAAAGATACCCCTTCTTGAAACCTTTTGGTATTGCTCCTAGATCAGAATACAAATAATAATCAGAGCACATGAACCCTCTCATTGATCTTCCTCTAAAGAAAAAATATGGTGGACTACTGATCTTACACCATGTTGATGAAAGAGCCCAATGCAACAAAATGTCATGTTGTCTTTGAAACATTTTCGAATCATTTCGATAATAATCCGTTTGATCTGTTTTACCGAGAAGGTCTACGGTTTCGAGTCCGTAGAGCCCTATCCATCTATTTATTTTTATTTAGTATGTTTCATTTCTATGGGACCACCAGTCTAACCTAATCACTGGGTCGAGGAACCTATTTCTTTTCTTGTCTTGGTCTTGTCTTGGTATTTGGAGAATCCCCCTCACAATCACTATCGTTTTTTGGCAGAACAAGAGTCAACCTTATGATTGATTCAGAGAATAATTGGAGGACGGATAACGAATTTGGGCCTACATCACATATTTAACGTTTCCTTCTTCTAATTCTATGAGTTGAGTGGGTTTTGTGATTTGATTTGTCCGTCGAATCATTCGATAATGTGTGATGCTTTCTATTTGAAAATGTTTATTTAATCATTTATGATTCCGTCGATATACACTCCACTGCTCTTTGCTATGTTTCATTGGCTATATAAGTTTTTGCTGTAAAAACTTTTTCTGTAGCGAAATCTAAAACCCCTTGCTTTGTCTTACCATATATTATTTAAGTTATTAAGCTTATTGCGTAAAAAACCCACAGTATTTTGTTCTCTCCAATCGTAATCTTTTTGTTTATTACTAGAGATTGGTCCGAATAGAATGAATCTTCCTTCTAACTCTATGAAATAACCCGATTCTTCTTTTTTTGCTGGAGAGTGGGATAGTTACAGGTTCCAATTTTCCAATTTTTTTGTATAGAAGATATACGTTGTGTTATATGTCACCTCTCAATCAACGATTTGAATCATTAAGAAAAATAGAAAGAAATCTCGACAAGAAAAAGATAAAAAAATCAGTCGATGCTGATATGTATTCAATTCGAATCAAATCATAGCAAGAATGATCCTATACCCAGAAGTGTAATAAAAAGGAATAACTTCGAATATAGAATAATGCTAGCAATCCCTAACCTTTTTACCCCATATGACTATTGAAAAATTAAGTGTTTTGTTTTAAAAAGGAATGAAATTATTATTATCTCTATGTTGATTATATATTCAACATATAGTCTAATGAATATTTATGCATAGTATTTAATTTATAGATAATTTCCTTTACTAATAGAGGGTAATTGAGGTTTATTATAGTTAGGGCCTAGAAATGATTATAGCATAGGATATTTTAGTATTTTTATTACCTTTTTCTAGAGGAGAGAGCACCAAGACAAGTGAGAGAGTTTTGGTTGTGTAATAGCATCCTATGTCTACACCATACTAATGAGAATCGAATCAAAGAAAATGTAAGTGGGATTCCATTAGAATACATCTTTAAAACAAAACATGCCCCACCGAAACAAACTCTAAACTAGCAGTTTGATTGAATCAAATCAATTCTGGTTTCGCCTAAGATAAGAATTATGGAGAATTGACATTCCGATTCGAATCGAATGTTCAGTCATATTCCCATTTACAGGAGTACATTTATGTTTCGCTTCACGAATATGATATTTTCGGGCAGTTCTAATAATATCAGCGTTTATCCTATCTGTGCATTTGTAATTTCCGGATTTTTTAGCCCCGTTAGTGAGGACCAGAGAGCCTCTAGTTTATGACTCGGTATAGAACACCATTGGGTAATTAATGCTTGTGTACAATTTCGAATCCGTATTCTGTTTTTGCTCTAGTTTTTGTTGTTTTTGATGTTGAAACGGTCTTTCTTTAATCCTGGGCAATGATTTTCGTGTAGTGGGTGTATCTGTCTTTATCGAAGCTTAATTTTTTGTGCTTATCCCATTGTTTTTTCAGTTTAGGCATGGGCTAAAGGAGCATTGGAATGGTCCTTACTGAATATTCAGAAATCAAAAGAAAAATGGAAGGAAAAGAATTACATTTGAGACAGTTAGAATTTGAGTGATTGCCCTTAGTGACAAAACAATTACCACTCCCGTTATTTCAACTACATTTAAGACTTTCGAATTGGTCACGACTTTCAGTTTATGGCCGCTTCTATACGGTACCATTTGTTGTTTCATTGGAATTTGTCTTCATTACTAGGCCGCGATCGCTTTTGATCGTTATATTGGTACAAATATCGAGTCCTATACAAGCAGACCTAATTTTTAGACAGCCGGCACACGTACCAATGAAAATGGCTCCTTCTTTCGTAAGAGTTTATGAGCAAATGCCTGAACCAAATAGGTCCTTGCTATGGGAGCTGTAACTATTCAGGAGGATGTTAGTACTTATCTTATAGGACTGTTTTCGTCTGGAGGATATCGATAAGCTATTCCTGTCAATGTCTATTTTGCCGGGCTGGCCCACCTAAACAAGAGTCGGTTTAATGCTATATAACGAAACTTCGTAGAAACTATCTCGAGAAAATCGTTTGAGATAGAACTGTTCCGCAACAGGAAAATCGATGTTTTACTACCACTCCCAAGTTTTGTGTTCGAACGCAGTACTCATACTGAAATTAATGATCAAAGAATTGCTCTTATCATCACCATCCTACTTCAAGATACCTTTGAAACATTTCCAAAATCCAAAAGTTCAGTATCTCCCCATGACTTAAGTGTAATCGACAAGTTACGGTTCTTTGGTGCAAGAATAAGAAAGAAAGGTCAATCTTTAAAAATTTCATTGTACAATTGAAAACTCATGACAAATACAAAGTTGGAGAGATCAAGAAGATGCAGCCGGGATCGTTTATCTGATTGTTAGTCACCATGATTTAGTTTCTAGATCTTTGGGCTTTGATTGCCGAGGAAATAAAACTTTACAAATAAACCGAGGATTGGGGATTCATTGCTGTCAAGTTCATATGTATGTTGGGTTACAATTATTGACTCTCCCAGTGTGCCTATGATGTACACCAGCTGATTTTTAGCCATTGTGACTTCATCTTAACGAGAATACAGTATGGGGTAATAGCTAACGAAGAGGTATGCTAAAGTTTTGCCCGGCATAATCCTAAATCCCGTCTGTTTTTCTGGATTTGGATAAGTGCTGATGTTTCAAGAACGCGAATCTTCTGATATGTTGGGATCTCTTATGAATATCATCCCTGCCTTAAACGTATTTTGATGCTCGCGAAAGTTTGGATAGGTTTGCCCCTACGTAAGGACGAGATTCCCCCAATTTCTATAAATACAGATTCCTCATTTAAGGATTAAGAACCTCATGTTTTACTTATCCGCCCGATGACACGATTTCCAATTCTTTCAAGTGAAAGGAATATTTTTACGTTCCGTTCTAGATGAAATAAAGTAACCGACTTTAATTCGTATTATGGATAACTAAAAAAAACTTCATTATATTCCAAAATTTGAATAGATCATATCCATTTCGTATGAGCAGAAAAATGGGATGACTCAAAAGATTCTGCACGATTAACTTTGTACCGCGCACATACCTTACTTAATTTAGATGGACCCCGGAAAGTAACGTAAGCAAAGTGAAGAAATGGAATAGTGTCACAAAATATAAAAGAAAATGAAGAATGACAAGGGCTTGGATTTATTTTGTAACTGTGTCCTGACGTGCAATTCGTCTATTGCTATCTTTTACTCCCTCTCACTTTTAAGTTTTTTTTTAACTTATTTATTTTTTATTTTGAATATAGATGAAGACTTAATATTCCTTTTTGAAAATGAGAGAAGCACAGTATGAAGAAACAAGAAATAAAACAATACGGGAGCATACTCACCTTGTTCTTTACCATAACATCCCATACACTATTTTTACAATCCCCCCAAAGAGTATATATCTAATATATCTACCTCAGATGATAAATATGGTAACATCTAGATGAGTAAATATCGTATCTGCTCTAAACTATTAACGCCCGATCTATCTCGATTAATTTGTATGAATCTATTCGATACAGTCTTTACGTGTCCGGAAACCAGATTTGAACTGGTGACACGAGGTTTTCAGTCCTCTGCTCTAACCACTGACTATCCCGAACCATTTTCCCGTCATCATCCTAGTGGAGTACTTTTGTCTAAGGTTAATTAAAGGGCCGAAAAATAGTAAAAAAATTTGACAGTACGTGTAAGGATAATGATCTGACTGTAATGATTCAATAATAGAGATTCTTGCCAGATATGTTCATGTTGTACAGGTTCTATCCAAATTGGGATAAGATCAGGATTTTAGTTCGGATCCGTTTGTGAACCGAGTAGAGTAATAGAAAGATGTGAATTTTTGTTTGAACTGAACCACTTGATTGAAAAAAAGAAGATGAATAAATACTTAGGAAGTAAAATAGTCTTTTTAATGGGGATAGAGGGATTGAACCCTCCGATTTTTAAAGTCGAGACGAGTTTCCCTCTTACAAATTCCGTTGTTTGTCGGTATTGACCTGTAGAATAGTACTCTCTCTTTATTCTCGTCCGATTTAATCAGTTTTTCAAAGATCTATCAACTCCTGGAATGAATGATTTTCATACTTGAATATTTCATTCTTCCTTCAACTTCCATGAAATGGATTCCATCATACCTCTGAATTTTTCATATAATAATTTTTCATTTAAATTATCTTATAATTATCATATAATTAGATTCGGGTCTGATTATCGTTTTGATATGCAGTATGTATCATACTATTAGGTATATAAGGACCATCTTTTTCTGTAATTTTTGAGTATACGGATTCCAGCTACCACAAAAGTAGTCAACTCCAGCGTTAGAACAGAATTCCATTGAGTCCCTGCATCCTATCCTTTTAAATTCTAGTTTTATAAACTTTGTTTCTCAAAATAAGGATTTGGCTCAGATTGCCCATTTTTAATTCCAGGTTTCTCTGGCATTTGGAAGTTACCATTAGCATGTTTCCATACTATAGGCTCAATGCCAATCAATTCCGTAGCGTCGACCGATTGCGCCATATCCCGCATTGTATACCAAGATCTATTGGATTCCGAACTATCTTTTTCATTTATTTTTGTTTGTTTGGACCCGTTTTGATTCGTTACGATAATGATGTTCTATATGAAAAGTGTATGCTGCGGTTGATTTTTTTGGCTAGCCTCCAGCATTCTTTATATTGAATGAACCTTTTTTTTCCATCAGAAATGATTCTATCATTGAGTATCCGCACTTCATATGGATATATATATCCAACATATATATGTTTCCTTCTCCCTCCCTTTCATTTTTATCAGAGTGCATTTGGAACTAGTGAACGGGCGATATCATTCTCGTTTTTTGTCCTATCTCCTCCTTTTC
Source organism: Musa balbisiana (assembly GCA_004837865.1). NCBI lineage: Eukaryota > Viridiplantae > Streptophyta > Magnoliopsida > Zingiberales > Musaceae > Musa > Musa balbisiana. The sequence goes on from PYDT01000550.1 coordinate 29,055, forward strand.
TCGAATCAACCAAGGAATTGTCGCATTTCATTTAGTTGGTATCTTTATCCTTATCTTTTTTTATCTTAGAACCGATTCGCTCAGCTAAATTAACAAAGATAAATTACTTCAAGATATGATATGTTCCTATAATCCGATTTTCCTATACTTTTCTATAACTGCTTTCAAATCATATTTACGAAATAATTGAATTTTTTCTATCAAATTCCAATTTACCATTTATAGTCATTCTCTAGAATTATATAAGTAAATTATATCAGTAAATTAAATAAATAATAAATTATAATATAAATTCATAAATACTCATGTTGTATATTATAGTTTAGATAAGTTATAATAGTCGAAGACTATCCGAATTCTTATTATAGTTAGTTAATAGTATTATTTTAGTTATAGTAGATAGTTAGATAGTATTATAGTTTAGAAGTATACTAATTATACTAATAACGATATGAACTATACTATATAGTTATATATTTTAGAGTTCATAGTCATATTACACGAATAGCAATGATAAGATCATCCTAATAGCTAAAATCCGGTATTTCCATCAATTCTATATACAATTCTGTTATTTATGTGAGCCCGCTTAGCTCAGAGGTAGAGCACGCATTTGTAATGCCGATGGTCCGGTTCGACCTCCGATAGCCGCTTTTTCTCTATCGATTTTTCCGTGATTGATAATCTCTCCTCCTCCTTTCCCATATGTTATGTCGTGGTAACTTTGCACCATGACGCAAAAAATGTCTTGAACAATTTAGATCCTCTCTCGAACCGACCAATCCTAAACGTAGCTGCAAGACTCCACTTCCTATAGAACATAAAATTCCGGATATTGAACATTTTTATTTTATTCTAACTTTGTAAGTATTTCGGTAATTTAGCTTTGCTTGTTTACCCTTAGGTTCGTCTTAATTTATAGTTCCTTTTTCCATTGTTTTATCTGAAAAAATGAATTTCAATAAATCAATAAAATACAAAAGGAGTCTTTATGTCTCGTTACCGAGGACCTCGTTTCAAAAAAATACGCCGTCTGGGGGCCTTTACCAGATAACTAGTAAAAGACCAGATCCGAAGTATCTTAAAAACCAATTGCGTTCTGGGAAAAGATCGCGTATCCCGTATCGTCTAGAAGAAAACAGAAATTGCGTTTTCTTAGGTCTGACGACGCATTACTTAGATATGTGCATATCGCGGAAAAATCCAAAGGGTAACAGGTCAGGTTTATACAATTACTTGAGATGCGTTTGGATAACATCCTTTTCCGATTGGGTATGCTTCGACCATTCCTGTAGCCATTCAATTAGTTAACCATAGACATATTTTAGTTAATGGTCGTATATGGATATCCAAGTTATCGTTGTAAACCCAGAGATAGTATACTGACGAAGAAAACAAAGATCGAAGCTCTGATTCAAATTATATTGCTTTATCCCCCCCCGAGAATTGCCAAAACATTGTGACTTTTGACTCATTCCAATATAAAAGGAGTAGTAAATAAATAATAGATAGTAAATGGATCGCTTTGAAAATATGAAGTTTTAGTCCGTAGCAATATTATTCCCTCATTACTGCACCTAACGAAAATACCAAAGAAATTTTCAGAGAATTTTGTCTCTTTTCGGCCGAAATAAAATAAATAGATCTAGTAAGGGCCTTGATCCGCATTTTCTCATTCAACGTATCACAAATGGATCAGCAGAAGATTTTTTTTGCTCTTTTCTTTCTTTTTTCTATATTTGTATTTTCCGGTACACAGTAATGTATTAGGAAAGAGATTCTAATCAAAAAAGGTCAGGTCCTCTTGTGGAATTATGGTATCATTGTTATTTGATTTGATATAATTGTGTTTCATTAACGTTGTGAATTAAGAGAAACGAAAGATAGGGATTTTCGAACCCTCGGTAACAAAGCCTCATAGCTTTTCCAATGCACGCCTTGAACCACTCGGGGCCATCTTTCTACATATCTTATTATTGACCAGAAACCGAGTGAATAGCGAGTCATTCATATTAATTCCATTAGTACGCGACTGTGAATGTTCCTTAGGAATAATTCCTTTCAAATAAAATTTCCTATTTCTCAACCACACTTCTCCTCATCAGCTACCCCTTAGACTAGTACAAATTTATGATCGTCCCTGGATTTTTCTCTTTCACTTGTTGGCCTGGCGTAATCCCATGTTATGCAAACAAAAACCACATGGATGCTTCCTTACTCTACTCTATTTTTTTTAAATGCTTTAATTGTCTTCTTTTTCTCTTTGGGATACACCAATCAAAACTTCTCGAGTTATCAGAATCCACAATAAATAAAGTCCTTTGTTATTCACTTAGATGAATAGTACTAGTTCCGTTCATTGTATACTACGAAATTGGAATGAAATCCTCCAATATTTCCTATCTCTCCTTTTCCAATCCCAAAAAAAAGGGACACTTGAAAAAAGGTCCCATCTTTTTAGACTTAGTTGTTTTATGTATTTCGTACTGTAGCAATTCCGTTAGTTTGCGAGATCATTACCCCCGGGGTAATTACAAAGAATTCTAGAATGAGAATGGATTGTTAATTATCCTAATCTCTCGGATAATGCAAATTTTTATTGATAAGACCTCTCAATTGTAGCCATATCTTATTAAACGATAATTCCGACAAACTTCCGGAGAAAAACGGCATTTCCCTATTCAGATATGGTGCTATTTGAGTTCTTTTTCTTGTTTTTTTTTTTTAGTCTAGTCGTCCTCGATATTACGAGAAAGAAAGACTTCGGTAATGAAAATACCAAATTTTGAATAAACTCACGCTTGGTGAAGGTGAAGTTTGGAGATAGAACAATTCCTTCTGTCGTGTATCCTCGATTGATGCAGCCTCAGATGCTTCAATTGTCGATTTAAGATAGTGGCGAAAGGTTACACTATATGTTCCGTATTGCGGGTCAATCCTACTCACTATTACCAAGAGCGCATGGGAAGAAGCACTACACCTGGAATCCACAACACAAAAACTTTGTTATAAATTACCCTTTTCCCTTATCGGTAATCGGGTCACAACATGTTTGTGACAACAACATCCTCTCGTTCGTACTTTTGACCCTATAACCATCAAGATCGTTGAAGTGACTAATGTCCTGGAAATAGGGGCGTGAGGACAAAGAATTGCTGGAGTTACCATTTCCATCTAGCCTAATACGATTTGGTGTAAGAAAAAACTCTGCGGGAATGCTGGCTAGAAATTTTTCTTGTCAAAAGACCAGCTCCTGTCATTTCATAATGAGAAATTGAAATTTATTTCCATCGGGATTATTTCCTTTAGTACTATGCACAGAAGGGAGGAGCCGTATGGAAATGAAAACTCACGTACGGTTTCTGGAAGCGGAGATTCTTTGACATAGATGAACGACCGTAACGGATGTTGTGCTTCAATCCGAAGGAAAATTATGCGAATGCTTACAGAAATTTTATGAACTACCGACCAGAAATTGATCCTATGATCGAATTATATACTCTATAACATGGCCTTATACACACATCACGGGAGGATTTACAAATGCTTGGAATATTATTTCCGGTCACGATAACGAAGCCCATTCTTGAACCACAAGCTTTTCATATTGTCCGTGATCTGTCATTACTTGCGACTATCTCCACTAGAGAGAAAAAGGAACAAAATTCCACGACATATTAAGACTCGAAAAAAGAGGCTTCTACATATGCAATCGCTCTAAAGCAACGATTTTTATCAGCCTTACAAATAAAGAGACTTCACGAGAACCACAATAGAAGAAATCGATACACCTATATACTAATACTCTATGGATAAAGTGATTGTAGAGACAGCACCGTAAGAGATCAATCCAAATATTGGTCGATGAGTTAATAACTGCTTTGCTTACGTATGCCATAATTACCCTGGATAAAATTCGGAATCAACGTATTGAATAGAGTCGATGCCACTAAAGTATTGAGCATTCGTGTAGCATCAATCCAAAGATAGTAGGTCTTTTTCTTCCTATATCTTTGGAGGAAGCTTTTTCAAAATCTATATCTATATAAATTTTCATATATGAAACCCGATATAGTTACCTTTCCGACAATTCTAACACTATAGAAACACTAGCTACTATTCTATAGGATATAGGGGATCTATGCTTCATGCTTCTGACGGTGGGAGAAAAGCACAAAACTTTTTATTGATCAAAAATTAGAGTTTTAAAACTTATGTAATTCACTTCTTCTGTCTACCCACACAAATGGAAAAAAGGGATACAGTTATGCAAATCAATTCAGTTAGCAGAGGGGAGATAAGATGGGGCGCAAGGTAAAAAGAATCGCGTGCCGAGCCGTATGTGTAGGAAACTCTCAAGTACGGTTCTAGTGAAGGACCACCCTATTCCGACCGGGAGAAACAGGCCATTCTACAGGTGATTCTTGAAATTGCGGAGGCTTGGTTCGATCAAGCTGCTGATTATTGGAAACAAGCTTATAGCGCCTTCGGTCCAGTAATTAATTTGAAGCACATAAGGGTGAAGAGTCACGAGGCCGTTTCGCAATAAAACCACCGCTTTTTTTATTCATTAAATTAGTTGTTTGATCCCACAACTTCCGTAAAAAAAGGCTTTACCTATTTACAGCGATGGTGCTATTTGAGTCTTTTTTCTTGTTTTTTTTTTTTTTTAGTCTAGTCTCCTCAGTATTACGAGAAAGAAAGGTACGTTCGGGATTAAAGAACCAAATTGTGAATAAACTCACGCTTGTGAGTGAAGTTTGTAGATAGAACATTCCTCTGTCGTGTATCCTCGATTTTGATGCAGCCCTCAGCTGCTTCAATTGTCGGATTTTAGTATTGTCGAAAGTTACCCTATGGTTCCGTATTGCGGGTCAATCCTACGCCACTAGTACCCATAGGCGGCATGGGGGAAGAGCACTACCCTCGGAATCAACAACACAAACTGTGTTATAAATTTCCCTTTCTTATCGTATCGGGCTAACACGAATGGTTGGGACAACAAACATCCATCTCGTTCGTACTTTTGTTACCCCGTATAACCATCAAAGATCGTTGCAGTGACTAATTCCTGTAAATAGGGGGCGTGAGGACAAAGAAATTGCTAGTTACCATTTCCATCTAGCAACTAATACGATGGTGTTAAGAAAAAACTCTTGCGGGAAGGCTTGGCTAGAATTCTGTAAAAATACAGCTCCTGTCAGTCTCATAATGAGAATAGTGGAAGATTTTTAATTCATGATTAGGTCCCTTTATACCTATGCCAGAAGGAGGAGCCGTATGATGAAAAATCTCACGTCGTTCTGAACGAGATTCTTTGAATTAGAATGAACGACCGTAACGGATGTTTTGCTTCAATCCGAAGGAAAATTTATGCGACTTTACGATTATTATAAGCTACGCGACCAGAACTGGATCCTATGATCGATTTATATACCTATAACATAGGCCTTATACCACAAGCACGGAGAGCATACAAAGGCTTTGGTATATTTCCGTGCACCTAGAAGAAAACCCATTCTTAACCACAAGCTTTTATAATAGGGCCGTGATCTGTCATTCGTGCGACTATCTCCCCTATAGAAATAAGGAAAAAAAGATCCAATCGACTAGTAAAAGACTAGAAAAATAGCTTTCTACATATGCATCGTCTTAAAGGCACGATTTTATTCATCTGTACAAATAAAGAGACTTCACGATAACCAAAATAGGAGAAATAGATCAGCCTATATACTACATACTCTTGGATAAAGGATGATTGATAGAGACACGCACCGGGAGGAAAAGATCAATTAACAAACTTTTTATTGAGGTCGATAACGAGTTAAGAACTTCTTGTTACTTATGCATAAGACTGGATACAGTTTAGGAATCAACTTATGTATAGCGTCATCCTACAGTATTGAGCAGCTGTGTAGCATCAGATCCCAAGCTAGTAATTCTTTTTTCGTTCTTATGGAGGAAAGTCTTTTTTAAAGATTCTATACTATATAATTTCATATATGACACCGGATAGTTTACCTTTCAGAAAATTCTACCACTATATAACACTATCTATAGATCTAGGGGCGATCTATGCTTCAATTCTTCTGAGGTTGGGAGAAAAGCCAAACCTTGTTATTGGATCAAAATGTAGAGTTCTTAACTATGTAGTAACTCTTCTGGCTAACCCACAAAATGGGAAAAAGGAACTTTATGACAAATCTAATTCAGTTAGAATAGGTTAGAATTAAGATGGGGGCGCACGTAAAAGATTCGATTGCCGAGCCGTATGAGGTGGGAAACTCTCAAGAGTCGGTCTAAGGGAAGAAACCACCTATTCCCGACCGGGGAAACAGGACACTACAGGGTGATTCTGCAATTGCGGAGGGCTTGGGTTCGATCAAGCTTCTGATTATTGGAAACAACTATAGCTCTTAGTCCATGTAATTATATTAGCACATAATGGTTGAAGATCACGAGGCTTTCGAATAAAACCACTCTCTTTTTTAATTTCATTAAAATTCGTTGTTGGATCCATCATCCAATAAATAGATCGTTTCCCATGAAAGAGTCCATCAGAATTTTATTATTCCCTTCCTCTAAATCATTTGTCGGGTAAGCTCGTAGGATAAATGATCCGAATACAATAGGACTCAACTATAAAGCTAATAAAGGTACCATTCGATGACTAAATACAGATCAGATATGGAATGGATCTTATTAATTCTAATGAATGGTCTTGTGATTTAATTTAGAGTAAATATAAGATTTTCCATGGAGTCGATTATATGGTTATTTTACCTTCAGATCAAGTACACTAGTTTGCACAAAAAAATAGTTTTTTTCGTCCATGCGTGGGAAAGGACGTTTCCAAGGAGAAGGGTCGCGTTGGCACCTAATGTTATTCATAAATAGATCCGACCCCGCTTAGCCTCTGATTGACTTCCACTATCATAATGCTCTAGTGAATAACTAATAAGTGCTTCTAGTGAATAACTACATAAAATGATGGATGGGAGATAAGGAAAGAAAGTGACTAATCCATACAAACTAAAAAATAGCTATCTTCAGAGGTCACTAAAAACTGTTGGGGGGTTCTCTTTGTAGTGTTGGTCCGGAAAGGAGAGGACTACATGATATTCGTTCGACGGAACCAGAAGGCAAATTGTTGTACTAGGGATCCCATAAAAACGTCTTTCGAGATGGGCCAACCGGCATGTTCTCAAGCCCATAGCTAAGGGCCACTGATACACTCACTTGATCTGTAACCTACATGCTTGATGCTCACGGCTTTCGATAGTCATACCAGTTGATTTGGAGGAGCCCTCTCTCTCCCCAACGTCGAAAAGTATTTAGTGCTCTGTTTGGTCAAACTCTCCATAGCTTTCTTTGGCTGAGTGTCATGTATTCCAATGGCGCCCCCGTTTTTCCAATTATGAGCATGGCTAGTGAATCCTACTCACATTGCCCCATGTCCCAGTAGTTTGGCCAATAGTAGCACGAAATATTGATGGTGATGTTGTGGAGGTTTCCGAGGAATACAAATACCTCCGGATTTTTTCAGATTTGCGAAGCATCTGGAATAACTAGTGAATTCAACTCTATTGTACCGCCATTGCGCATTGTTCTTTGCCTCGTTAATGCTTTTTTCTGGTTGTTTTTCCATTATCCAAAGCCGCCCCCAAATTGGCTTGTTCCAAGCTGTATAATCTATGTTAATCCACGTTAGCGGGGTGACTAGACTTGGGTCTCTTTCTTGTCGGGACACCATCCATGTATCTTTACCGATTAACCAATTCTCGACGCTGAGTTGATCCTAAGAGATACCACTTCCTCATGAATTTATCTGAATCGGGACCTTTTGGCTCATTTATCCCAGTTTTTTGCCGAGGGAGCAACCCCCTTTTCACCTTGAATTTGTTCAAATACGCGGACTTTCTTACTTTTCGTGCGTATTGGACCCAATAACAGGTGGTCTATGGCTGACCCGATATTGCACACCATCATTTATAGCTATTGCATTCTTTTCCTGTATTCGCTGGTCATATGGGTTTTTTTTAAAAAAAAATAGAAACCAACTAGGGCAATTGGTCATGGCATTAAAGAATTTTAGAGGCTATAAAGGTCCATTTACAGCCCGGGCCATAAAGGACTCTATGAAATCCTAACAACGTCGTGCATGCTCAATTATCTCTTACCCTGGCTATGTTTAGGCGCTTTAAACCATTATGTCAGCTCACCATATGTATTCCATGCCTCCCTATCCATACCTAGCTATTGACTATGGTACACAACTTCTTGTTCACACATCACATGTGGATCGTGGGTTTCTCATAGTTGGTGCTGCTGCACATTGCAGCAATTTTTATGGTAAGAGATTACGATCCAACTACTCGATACAACGATCTATTCGATCGTGTCTTAGACCCCGGGGGGGGGGCGATGCATATCATCTCCATCTTTAACTGGGCATGATATTTCTGTGTTGTCGTCACGTTTGTGCTTGTATATTCGTGATACCATGAGCTATTGAGGGCGTCCCACAAGAGAGTTTTGCAGATACCGCATACAATTACAACCCCTCTTTGCTCAATGGTACAAAACCCCCATGCTTTGCACCCGGCATAACAGCTCCTGGTGCAACAGCAAGTACCAGCTTAACTTGGGGAGTGGTGAGTTGGTATCAGTAGGGCGGCACAGTCGCTTTGTTACGCTTTCCTCGAACCGCAGACTCTTAGTCCCTCATATTCAGTGCATTTACGATCCCGTGACTGTATGATCTACTGAGTTGTTCTATTTCTCGCGTTCCGTTTGTACTGATAAAGCAATCGTGTTTTTCGTTTTGCCTTGTGATGGACCTGGGAAGGGGGGACATGTCATTATCTGCCTGGTCATGTCTTCTTAGTCTCTTCTGGATGTACATGGATTGCCGTAGTTAATTTCCATTTCAGTGGAAATGCGTCGGATGTTTGGGGGTACTATAGTGATCAGGGGGTAGTAACTCATATTACAGAGGAAACTTTGCGCAAGTTCCATTACATAATGGGTGCTTGCGAGCTTTCTTATGGGCACAGGCATCGCAGGTAATTCAGTCTTATGGTTCTTCATTATCTGCCATATGTCGCTTTTTTCTTAGGTGCTCATTTTGTCTGGGCTTTCAGTTTAATGTTTCTATTCAGTGGCCGTGGTTATTGGCAAGAACTCATTGAATCCATCGTTTGGGCTCATAACAAAATTAAATTGCTCTTCCTGCTACTCAGCCTAGAGCCTTGAGCATTGTAACAAGGACGTGCTGTAGGAGTAACCCTTACCTTCTGGGTGGAATTGCCACAACAGGGCATTCTTCTTATCGAATATTGCAGTAGATAATGGCTAAGGAGATTTGAAAGGCATTATGGCATTAAGATTTCCGAGTTTAGCCAAGGCTTAGCTCAGGACCCCACTACTCGTCGTATTTGGTTTGGTATTGCTCGCACATGACTTCGAGAGTCCTGATGATATACTGAGGAACGTCTTTGACAAACATTTTTTGCTTCTCACTTTGGGCAATTAGCAATAACTTGCAAAAAAAAAAAAAAATGGTGTACGTCCGGAAATCCTCTTTCATGTAGCGGGCAAGGAACTTTTGAGTCATGGATACAAGACCCTTTACTGTTGACTATTCTCATTCAATTTGGGATCCAGCATTTTGGGCAACCAGCTGTAGAAGCTTTACACTCTCGGAGTGCTACCGGTCCATTGAATTCGCTTCGTTCTGGTGTTTATCAGTGGTGGGGATCCATCGGATTACGCACTAAGAAGATCTTTATACTGGAGCGTCTTTTTCTATTATTTTCGTTCGGCTATAATCCTTACTATCGGGTTTGGTTACACTGACAACCAAAATTGAAACCAAGGGCGTTCGTGTTCCAAAATGGCGATCTCGTCTAAAATCCTGCATTTGTCGACTTTTCGAGTGAGTGTGGTTTGCTTTTGGGCTGGGACAGGACATTTGTTCTGTCGCTAGTCAGGAATCCAGGGGAACAGTACGTCCGATGTAAAATAATTTTTAGATGTATTACCCTAGCCTCAAGGGTTTTTACACTTTAACGGGTCGTGGAATCTTTATCCCAAAACCCTGATTCGCTTGCCCTTTATTTGGTACTGTCCCATGAACAGGAACTGCCATTCTAACCCTTCTCGGTGGATTTCCCTCCACAACGCAAAGTTGATGGCGGACCGATATGCTCACTCATCATTAGCTATTGAAATTTGATTTCCGATCGCTGGTCCATTAGTATAACTAACGTGTTCTGGATTGGCACAGTATCAAAGATCTTTTAGCAACACTCTTCCTCCCTGGGGTCGATTAAGGGCGTTGGGGCTAAGGGTCCTTTATGGACACAATCACTAAAATTCGCTTCATTTCAATTATGGTCCTTGCTCTAGCCTCTTTAGGGGTTATTACTTCCTTGTACTCACACAATGTACCTCTTACTGCTTTTCATTCCTAGCACAAGACTTTACTACTCATCTGCGTTCATTACTCCAACCATCAATCGCAGGGGTTTATCATGACAGGAGCCTTTGCTCAGGAGCTAATTTCGTCATTAGCGATTACATCCCTAACAGAGATGATATGTTTGGCAGAGAATGTTAGACCACAGAAGCTATCATATCTCATTTAAGTTGGCCAGCCTGTTTTCCTTGGGTTCCATACCTTGGGCCTTTAGTTCATAACGATTTTATGCTCGCTTTTTGGTACTCCTGAAAACAGAATCTTGATTGAACCTATATTGCCCAATGGATACAATCCCTTATGTAAGACTTCATATGGTTTTCCGATGTACTCTTATCTTCCACGAATGCCCATCATTCATGCAGTCGCGCATATGGTTCCCGGGCTGTTAATGCTGTTAATGAGAATAGTAATTCACTCTTCTTACAATAATGTCCTGGGGACTTCTTGGTTCATCAGCTATTGCTCTGTTTTGCATACAATACATGGATTTTATAACATGTGCTTAGTGCCGTGGTTCCAGTTAATGGCCAGATAAAAGGATTTCGGTTATGTTTTCCTTCGAACGGCCCAGGACGTCGGCGGTACTGTGGATATTTCCTGCTTGGGCGCTTTTATTTGGCCGTTTTCTGATGTTAACTACATTGGTGGGTTACCTTCTTTATTGTCATGAACACATCACTTTAGGCAGGGTAACGGTTTCACAATTTATGATCTTCCACATTTAAGGGGCATGGTAAGAGATTATCTATGGTTAAACTCCTTCACAACTTCTCAATGGATATTAATCCCTTTTGGTATGAATAGTTTATATCCGTAGGGTCGTGATGTTCTTATTTGAATCTTTGTTTTTTGCTACTGGATTTATGTTTTTTATTTCTGGGCGGGATATTGGCAGGAATTGATTGAAACTTTAGCATGGGCTCATGAACGCACACCTTTGGCTAATTTTGATTCGATGGGAGAGATAATCCCTGTCTCGTTCCATGGTGCCGCAAGATTGTTTTATATTAGCCCACTTTTTGCCGTAGTTTTTATAGTGCACTTAATGCAGCTTTCTTGATTGCCTCTTACATCAGGAAAATTGTTAATTTATTTAGTTATTTTATTATTTTTTTATGTACTGTATCCAACAATCTCATTTGTTTTCGATGGAGAGTGAGGATCTACCTCTTATATTTTTTCATCTAGGATCCGAACTGTAAACATTGAGAATGATAGTAACGAACATTATATTAGGCAAAAAAAGGTTGATTCAGGGGAGAAGAAGCGACAGAAATTGGACAGACATATCAATTTGATTCGGCGATCCTCAAAAAAAAAAAAGCAAGTTCATCATTGAGTGAAAATTGTAAATTCATGGAAAAATTTCAATCCCCAACACTTAATATGCACTAATCGTCTCCATCCGTCCGTTGTTTTTTGACTGGAAGTACCCTAAGCTAACCTATCGAGACTTTGGCTATCCGGAACATACTTCGAGAAATGTTTCATCCTGTTATGTTCCCGGCGCAATAGATCAAGTTGGTACGATAACAATTCCTTTCGTTTTGGGTATGAATCTCTACGATCCTATTATCATAGAGATAGATTAGCCCATCTTTACCATTCTTTATAAATAAGACTATCTATTTGTACGGAATATGGTAGAGGGGCGTATCATCTTTCTTCGTCCATATTCCCGTTGCTTCAGCGCGGGAGTAAGAGCAGTTTGTAGCTCGCAAGGCCATCACCTTGAGTCACGGTTCAAAGCCTGTCTTTCCTCAACATTTTTTGTAAAAAAAAAATATCTTTTTAGTAGTTCCTAGTAGTTTTCGAATTTCATTTTTTGATTTTATCTCTTATCTTATCATAATACCTTCCCTTCACCGTGGGCGGTAGCGGGAATCCGAACCCACATCTTCTTCCTTGGCAAAGAGAATTTTACCATTCGACATATCCGCATTTTTATGCGTTTCCTGATAGCACGCATGGTCCCACACATATAATGACTATATCTATATCATATAGCGTTGATCATATGTACAGGGCCAAATATTCGATTACACGACTGAAATATAATTTTTTTTGAACTCGATTGATCTGATGTGGTCTCACAATCCGAATTATTAAATTTTTAAGTAGAATGTAGAATTAATGGAGTTTGTTGGAGCGGGGAAATAAAAAATAATTTCAAGATGAGAATTAGGATGCTACCAGAAAACTATCCAATCCATAATGATGTCCTGGAACATACAATATTTTTATTACTTGCCACCATCAGAAAGCACAATACACGGGGGACACTATCGTAAACTGATGAAGTCGCAATTAATGCCAAAAACAGCTAATTGAAGAATAGTCATGTTGGTAATCCGCCAAGCGACCAACAATGACTATACCATTTTGAATCTCGTAGTCACAATTGTAATAAAATTCATCCATGGTAGGGATTACCATGAATAATTGATTTCTTTAGAAACTTATACTTACCGCTTTATTGGTATTCGACATGGAGTCGAGGGGAGTTTATTATTTCCTTCACATCAGAAATATGGAGCATGCATAATCTATGTATAGCAATCTCCAGATAGATACATCGAAATATGGATTTGCATCTGGGATGTTTTCCTACAGAATAGTTATGTGTATCATCTCAGATAGTCCATATTCCATTTTTGTAAGAATAAACTCGAAATTGTCTCGGGTAGAGATGGCTTAGTGTTGATAGCTCCGGTCCCTGTGAAAACCGGTATATCTAACAAGACCTATCGTAGGGTTTCGAATCCCTCTCCTCATCGCTTTTTTTTGCTTTTTGATAAATGTTTCTTTTATTCATTTGCCGTTATCTTTCAAAAAGGATGTCCCGCTAGGTAGAATAGCCGAGCCAAAGCAGGCAAATAGATAGATATATATAAAAAGAAAAGTAAAAATCTCAACTAAGAGGGGTCATTTGGGAAAGAACAGGTTCCAAATCACGATCGATCCTTTTCCAAAGCCGGCTGCAGCTTTCACGGGCCCTTCCCGCATCCACAATGCCCCACAAAAAAAAGAAGAATCTGAACGAAAATGTAGGTCGCCACCAACTTCTGGATAGACCTAATTGAACTGCATTGATCTCGTTCCTACGCCACCCACGGATTTAAAGAACCGAAGGATCATGAGGCATATATTCTGCCGAAGTCGTCTTGCCAAGTTGTATGTCCTTTTTTCAGCCTACTCAATCCAAACCATTGGGACCCCTTAGAGGTTCTAACCATGGAGCACAAGATCCCAAAAACGCATAGTTTCTCTCAAAATATCTCTCCAGTCGGGGAACGCATTAGATATTTACTAAACCATCTTTCCTTGCTCGGATCCCACGTTAGCTCCAAGACGTTGGTCTCCCCTGACTGAAGGTAAATGCGTGATCTTGAGAACTTCTGGCCCGGTAGGATCCGTTAACACTCACTAGGATCGAGCTGTATTATTAAACCAGACCAACACAAGCGATAAAACAAAGACAGATAACACCTAAACTATAAGACAAGTAAGCCTCTCCAGACCTCCAAATGCACGGCGAGCCCCTGCAAAAAAGTTTTTGGTTAAGATATGGCCAAATTCCCCCAAGTATGCCAAATGGAACCTAACCCTACATGGCCCCAATTATATCCTTCACATTCGTCCACACTAACACCATCCTTCTCCCCCCACAAAGGAGATGTTTAAATAACCAAATATGACACTTGGGCCGAAGGGTCAAGTGTAATTTTTCTTACATCTCCCCCCCCAGGGGCCCGATGTATCATATAGCCCCCAAATAAACAGCCTTGAGCACGGAAAAAGCACCTAGACTAACAAAATTAAAGTGAATACCCAAATGGTAGTCATTTTATTTCTATCTTCCCTACATACCCGAAGAATGGAAAAGATTCTTCAAGATTCCTCGGTCAAGAAGCGCATGATAATACCACCAAAGCCTAAGACTGTGCAGAGAATTAGTGAATCTCCCGATACAAGTATGGAAAGGTGTCCATAACCTCTCCCCCGGACTACCCCCCCAACCTAGAGAGCTAGGTGCGGAATAAATCAATCACTTTTTCATACATGTTTTCTCTGGTAGAAATACCACTGCAAATAGGTTCATGCCCGGCCCAGAATACAGTAATCCGCATGTCCTACGTGAGCTCCAAGTAGTTTACGACAATTTCTCAAGTCTTGCATTCCCGGCCCACCAAAAAAAAAGCGAAAAACCGGTGGTTTCTTGGTCACGGTACCACAAAGCTAATTCCATTAAGAGCGTTTCCCCACGTGGTAGAACCCCCCAGGAATATAAGGTTTTTCAATGAGCTGATCCTGATCCGCCATCCAAGCACGAATACCTTCGTTTAAGAGAATATTTTGGTGTAAGAAATTCTCCAAATTCAGGATCTTCCGCTGCACACGGATTTCTTGGAAACGAGTCCATAGTCACGAGTTCAGACCGACCGCACCCCCAATAGCATCATCCATAAACCATTTACGGGTACAAAGAGCAAAAGAAATTTACCAACGTTAGTGGAAAAAACAACCACCAAAATTTGGGACCAAACGTTTTAGCAGTGACCATGAATAAGTCTCTGCGGCTTGAGTTGGTTAAAAGCACGAAATGTATTGGCACCGTCACCATCTTTTCGATAAGTAGTTTCTTTTCCGACGGTAAGCAACATGATAGCGCATAGCCAGAGCAGCGCCAATACTTGCCGCAACTCCCTCATCTAAATGGTTCACCGTTCCAATATCCACCCTTGGAAGCATAGATGACTCGAAATATGCTGCTCTACGCCAAACTAGGTGCAAAGAGAACCACCAGATTGACCCGTGGATAAATCAAGAATACTGAAACAACCGCAATTGAGCAGAGAATGCGATTGCATTAAAGTCGCAATTGACAGATCAGCAAGTTCGAATTGACGTAGCATGAACCTATTTGCTGCGAAAGCACCATGTATAGCAACAACAGTCCCAGACCGCCTAATTGACACCAACGAGTAAAATCTCCTTGGTGCTTCAGGACCCCATAGTAGCAACAAAGGATGTCTAAACTATTCGCGGGAGTGGAAATGCAGCGGTTCAGAAATTGGCAAACCTCCAAAATATGAACATCTCGCCAATCCTTGGGTATACCATGAAGGTACAAAAGATTTATACTGTAAACAACCGCCTAAAGCGAAATAACACAAGGAAGAGCAAGAGGCCGGCCAACCGCCAAAAACGAACGGTCCCCTCCGTACCATCATCCATAATAGCAAATAGATCATTTTCTTCTTTGGTAAATTTTACCAGGACGATAGTCATCGCGCTCCTCCGTATTTTAACTACGTCACCCCTTTCCGAACAACCTCCATATCCAATTCCAGGCATACATAGTTCGATATCTGTGTGACGATTTCCGGTTCCATTCCCCTTACAATGGGTTCGAAGGATAAAAATTCTTCGTTTCTATTGGCCAAACCCATCTAAGTACATAAATCCAGACTCGATTCGTTAGTCTTATATACCTTATCTTATTACTTATCTTATACTTATAACGATATAATAAAAAGGTATTTGAACCTGCTTTCCGTAGACTCTATTACAGTTTACAGAGTAATATCTTTTAACGGGTCAAAAACAAAAAAAAGACCATTCACTTTTTTTTTATTTGCCTGCCCCTAAACTAGATTAATTTTAAATAATGTTATACTGGAATGACAGTAAAGTCCCTTTTCTCTGCATTCGTTTCTCTATTGCATTGTCGGAGAACAAAACAATATCTGATTCTAATCAAGGCAAAGATATTGAAAATATTTTTCGAAATAAACTTTTACTTTATATTACGTAACAGAAAATATCGTTGTATCCCATGGAGCATCGTAGAAGAAATTCATTAATCGAATACGTACATTCCTGTACTTGCGTGTCCTAAGATAAAAAACTCCTCTTGTACAATTTTTCACTTATATACGAATTTAAATATCGAAGACCTAGAGTCGTCATTCATGGTTAGGTCCACTTACTTTTTATTGGTTAGATTTGATGCTGGGTTTGATAAAAACAGTGGAGAATTCAGACTACTTTGTGGTTTGCCGCTTCATAATACGCGTGGACAGCTAGAAATTCCTGTCCAAAAACAAAAATTTGAATAAGTATACATGAAGATGACTCTTTGTCCAGTACGAGTAGACTAGTTCTAATAACTACAAGTATTATTATTATTTCCACTAATAATAATGTATACTAATAATATGATCATTTTTCACTTTTAACTATACTCGTAATAATCAAGTCATGATAATGTTGTCCCTTTCTTTTAAATAAAAGAAATCTCTAGTCTCCAACCGAAAAACAAAGACTCTGAAACTTAGTTTAGTGGAAAAGAGCCCTACGATTTGAACCGATGACTTACGGCCTTACCATGGGTACTCTACACTGAGTTACAATTGCTTGTTTTAATTCGATTCATGATTATAGCCTTTTTCCTGTAGTAGTCTATGCAGAATTATATGTACATGATATTACATAATGCACATAATATATACATAGTTTCTTTAGGGAGCAATCAATTTGATTAACTACCCCCAAAAGTAAAAAGTGGGCAAATTTTTTGTATTTTTTTTTTCGATAAAAATAATGCAGTGACTGTTTCAATACCGACCCCGCTTGTTTACCTTTACTGCCCATCAAAACAAGTTCACATATTATACATTTACCAATCTGACATCGACATAGATTCGGATAGATGTTCCCTTGAATCATGTGATAGGGTATCGTACCCTGAACCGATTCTGATCAAAAAGAAAAAAGAAAAAAAGGAAATTTTACTATCGTTGTTTTAAAATTTTCTACTTAATTTGAATAGTTATAGCATATTTATCGAATGACTAATCAATTTAGTTAGTTACCTTAATGAGTTACAATTGAAGACAGAAATTAAGTGGGTTGCTACCCCTTTTCGGTCGTCGGACCAATCCTGCCTGACCGACGTGTCCGTACCTCCCTTTCGCTATATAAATATTATGGGATGGTTCTTCAATGAAACCATCAATCCAAAACAACAAAAGTCTATTGAACCCATAACATAAAGATTAAAAAGAGTGTTCAGATCTAGTCATATCATTAGATTATATTGACAATTCCAAAAAACTACTCATACTATCATCATATTATGATGACATTGCGGCGGATAGGCCCCTATCGTCTAGTGGTTCATTACATCTCTCTTTCAAGAGGCCACGGGGATTCGACTTCCCCTTGTGGTCCTACGAAAAGGAAGTTGATCATGGATTACATAGCCTAGAAGGAATTCTTTCTGGGTCGATGGCCCGCGCGGTTAATGGGGACGACTGGTAAATTCGTGTTGGCGATATGTCCCTACGCGGTTAAATCCCGCTTCGGCCCAAAAATTCGCCGCTCCTGATATGAGATAACCAATGATATCCCCAATTTTGTCCCCCAGAAAACAAAAATAAACCTGATCCGTAAAAGAGAAAAGTCCATTTTTGTTTCTCTATCCTGTTTTTTCTCTCATTTCGTTCTGATCTTTTCTTTCTCACGATCTAGATTCCTAATACTTTACTCAAAGCAAGATTATGAAGGCAAAAGCGTTTTTTTCTCAATTAAAGGGTTGATTTCACATTTTGGGCAATAAAAAAAACTAAACACAGGTTACTAGTAATCCGTGTCACTTTCACTTATAGTCATATCTATGTGTTCTATGTGTAGATGAAATCGTGTATATGATATCAGTTATATATCATTCTTGTCTCTGTGTAGCAACGCGAACGAAGAAAATGTTTTTCTGAAACCATTAAGATATGTATACCATACCCACCTCGCTGGATTGTATTCAATTGGTCAGAGCACCGCCCTGTCAAGGCGGAAGCTGCGGGTTCGAGCCCCGTCCGTTCCCGAACTAGGATCCGACCGATGAATGGAGAATGAATTTCTCTACTTTTTCCGTGAAAAAAGGAGACAGTGAGCAAGAATCAATCCCCAGTGGAGATCCTTATTTCTTTTTTTTTGCATTTCGCATTCTCATCAACAAATACGGAATTTCCATTTATCCCTAGGCCGAGTGATTAAGGGAGATACATCACATATATAGATTCTGTACACAAATCGGTGGTATTCCTATATTAGTATTTAAAGATACTCGTCTGCTTTCTTTTTTTCGATTTTTCCTTTGATAAATGAAATAGAAGAGATTGCTCCTCTTTTAACCGATAGTACATACCAAATTGTTTCGTTTATTTTACAATACATAATGAACTTAACATAAAAAAAATTTACCGTCGCCAGAGGGTATTGTCAGGTTAAACGACAACCCTTTTAAGCTTCGACTTGTTGTGTATCCTCATGACTAATGGAAACAACCTACTAATCTCCATTCAATTGCACCACTTATTTTTTGATGTAGTCCTTCCAGTCCCAATCGAAGAAAGAGATACTAATCAAATACAGAAAGACCAATCAACGTTCCTTTTTATTAAATTTGTTGGACTTATATTAGATCTGTTATACTTACCCGTCCTTTTTCCATCGCAACTTCTACTCTTTGGATCTGTGTGGATTCTAGAATACCGTCATATAATACCTCATATTGTATGACCATAATTGTATGTAGAAGTATACGAAGGAGGAGTATATAAGGAATCGGTAGAGGCTTATTTATAGAAACGAACAAGTGAAAGGAATGCAAATTCATGGGAGTCTTATTGGATCAGAGTCCCATTTCAGATTTATATGGATAAAGATCTTCTTATGTTATACTAGTCAATTCTCGACGATGAATCGATTTGATAGATCAGATATGTTAGTCATAATATTGATCCATTCCGTATCATCAGTATGCAATTTCCTCCCTTGATTTAAAGGAATTTCAAATTTCCATCGCTATGGATTATCCCGAGTTATTGGCGAAGTAAAAAAACACTGACAGATTATGGGAAGTAAATAATTCTCGCATTATTGCTACTGCACTGTTCATTCTAGTCCTACTGCCTTTTTACTTATCTCTGCGGTAAAAACCGTCATTCCAAAATGATTCCTTTCCTGAAACTTGATTTATTATTGTCTTATATGCTTTGAATAACTGAAGAAACGGATTCAAACTCGCAAGTCTTAAATGAAATGCTCTGCCTGGAATCATAAGTATCTGAGATAAGAATATCTGAGATAGTAGTATCTGAGCCGAGATAGAATGTATAGTATTTATTATCCTATTATATGATTTTCATAGAAAGTTGACTGTATACAGATATAGGCTTTTATATAGGAGAAAGCCTATATTCTAGTCACTATACCACTATGTATGTACATAGTAGATTAGTCTAAATAGTACCTCACAATAACAGTCCAATTCTTTATTTTTTTTGGCTACATTTACTTGTTTTGATTCGATCATTTCAAAATACTTGAGCCAACGCTTCTACGTCCTGTTTTCTTAGAATTTATATATTATAGGTAATAGGTCCCGAATCTATCAAAGGAATCAATAATGGATCAAGACAAAATAGTATGGGCATATTCTACTATAATTAAATTCACTAAAAAAGATAAAAGAAAACGAAACCAAAGAAAGATCTTTTTCTTTTTTAGATTTCCATCTCAAGAAGCATTGCTTGATCCATTAACAGATGATCTTCGGAGTTCCTTCCATGAAACTCTTCAGATTGAAAAAGAAGTAGATTAATAGAGTAGACTTCCCAATTTTTTATGCTTAACATGACATGAGATGATCCAAAAAAAGCATAAAAAAATCTCTATGAGTCTAAAAAAAAGTGAATGCCGCGATATGTGATCGCTCCACGTAAGAAGTCTATCTTATTATGTGTAAACCTCTTTGGACAACAACTAGGCATTTCCAGAGAAAGTATGTATTGTCGTAAATCTAATATAATTAGAATAGAGGACGGCTTCTCTTCTCTTAGAACATAAAAGTAAAGAAAGATTGAAAACAAATAAAGAAAAAAGAAAAAAACGCAATTTCATATTTTTTTCTTTTTTGTAATATCCATAATTCTGGTAGAGCTGGTTTATCAAAATAGAATATGTAGGAAGATTCGGTTGAAAAAATTTCCTATCAGCGTAATTTAGGTTTCGAAAACACATAGTAATTCATTCCTTCTTTGCTCGAATGGTTTTATTCATTATTTATTTTCTTAGTCATTACTGTATTCAGTATAATTTTGAACAGAGACTTCTTTTTTTCAAGCTTTGCAAAACGATCAATTAAACAATTGATAGATTCAATTACTCAATCGTTACTCCGATTAGTAGTACCCCGAAGAGTCCACTCCTTCCCCATACTACGAGTGAGAGGAAAATGTAAAGACTACCATTAAAGCAGCCCAATCGAGACTTACTATACTCCATATAAATATGTCTCCTATCTCTAGAAGGAATATTCCATTTTGACAATATCATAGTGAATCCATGGCACAGAGTCAAATGGGAATTCTGACTTAACTTAATGCTATTGATTAACCAATCCATAATCTACTCCGTAACAAGTTATAATATTTCTTGGTAGACTCGGGAAGCAATTAAGCATAAATACAATACACACACCTTTTCTCGGAAAATGAATAGGCAAGAATACTCCTATCCCAATGAACATGTAGTAACTAAGACCTATTGTTTGTTACCTTTTCATAAGCACAAGACATCAAAATTACCCTCAAGATAGAAACTATCTATCAGATACCTCTATTTCCTATTTTTTTTTTTTGGGGGAAAAAAAAAAAATTCTAAGCTTTACGTTTTTGTTGTGAAGAATGGGGAGACACCATCACCAGTATTACATACATCTTTCTTTTTTTTCGTAATCCCCCTATCCTACACTGGCAAGAAATTTTTTGTTTCTTCAACTTTTACTTTTACTCTTTACTCAATAGAGCCGACCAACTATCCTGATGTGAATTTTTTGAGTACTCAGAGACTCTCCGTGAGTCGGGATAGCAAATAGTCTTCAGTCCTTTTCCACAACTTCTAAATTGATTTCCCACAGCCATCCATCGAATTCCAGACAGAGTCAGTAGACACAACGGTGTATTGTAAGATAATTATGAATCTTGATAGTCTTTCGTACATCTCTTCTTCAATCCTAGTAGCAAAAATGAGTGTCCTTTAGGCACCTTTGGATACAAGATTTCCGACCTCGTACCTTTCGTAGTTTTGAATCCCAGAATTTACTTTCACTATTTATTTAGTCGATTATAACTCTTATATTTATTCTACTTTATTTATATTCTACTTAAACAAATGTCCGACCCAATCATAATCATATTAAAATCATAATCATATTAATAATTAAGGCTTACTTCACCCTATTTGTACCGGTTTTGGCACAGGACCCAAGCCGGATTTTTGAGAAAAAATTGACTTTCTTTAAAAAAAATTGACTTTCTTTATAGAACTACAGATTCTAAAAAATAAAGTATCGATAGGCCTTATCCTTTTTTGCCTCTCCTTCTCCGGGGAGCAGAATTCGTCTAGTTAATCACAGAATAGAATCCAAGTTTTTTGTGATCAGGCGACACCAGATTTGAACTGGGGATAAGGATTTGCAGTCCCCCTCCTACCACTTGGCCATGTCGCCAAACCAAATTCGATCCAAATAAGATAAAAAATAGATTTCTGGTCAAAGACTTAAAAATTAAGGGCAAATTGGAACCATTAACTATTGTTTTGGTGTTTGGAATAGTGAAGGGGCTTCAATTTGTATCTCAAATTTTGCGTGTCCTAGCATAACAAAAATCAAATGGATTTGACTATTATCGTACTCAATTATTTTCAATAATCATCTTTTCATTTTCAATTATAACAATATAAATTATAACAATATATATGGGTATATGTAACCTCAAACAGAAAGTGTACACAGATACCGCTTTATGTACAATACCCATATCCCTATAGAAATCGTCATGCCTTCTTTTTTCATTTTACTATATGCAATAGAAAAAATAGGAATTATGATATAGTGCGACCTGACTTCTGTTGCAACAGTGAAACTTACGATAAAAGATGTGATATGCGGACAGGTAGATAGCTATATTGGCTGCACTTAATAAATATTATCTATTACGGCAATCAAATCATATGCTAGATTCTACTAGCAAAAAAATAATTCGAAATTTTTTTTTGAAACTGAAATGAAACTCCAAATAAATTAAGTATGCTAAAAAGGAAAACTCTTATGTTCCTGTCTTTCTTATTCTCATTCATAGAGATTCAATTTCATCCTGAATCCATTTATTTTTTTGGTACCCAATCAATCTGATCGTTATATCATAATAATGGTGAATTCGTTATATCATAATAATAGGTAGAATATTGAATCATAATAATAGGTAGAAATTGAATGAATTTTTATGATTATTTTTTATATAAGACTCCAGAGTGTAAGTGACAGAATTTTTCCGGGGAATGCTTTATCAATCCATGTCCATTGTACCTGTCGCAAATTCGAACTTGCGTCGAAAATGCTCTCATATTCCCTCGTCTCATTTTCCGTTCATACTATGAAATACTATATGGAGTTGGCTAAAATTTCATTGGATTCCGTAAACAAATATACATTCCATCATGCTATATCGATCCGTATGGTTCGATAAGAGTGGCTTTTAATAATGATTTTTTCATAAACAGTAAACTTAAGATTAGATGCTCCGGAAGAATGGAATGAGGGAATGTCCACAATACCTGGCTTTATTCAGATCCAATTGAGGGAGTTTTGTAGGTCATTATGAGGGCTTGACGAAGAATTTCATAAGTTATCCAAAAATTGAAGATACAGCCAAGAAATTGAATTTAAATTATTTGTGGAAAGATATCAACTTGTAAACCCTTTTTTTTTATTTTTTGGGATTTTTTCTTGATAACCGAAAGAGAATGTGGTATGAATCACTCACATATTCTCTGAATTATATGACCCCGCGGGATAAATTTGGAAAACCGGTAGATATGCAAGAACAAACCGTTTTTATTGGAACATTCCCTAATGAATCCCTGGGACTTATCGTAAATGGAATTACAGAATTGTGATCAAGCAAATAGTGCAGAAGTCCGGGTATTTATACCGCCCGTTCAGAATTGGACCATAACGGATTTCTGTCCCTATACCAGCACAATAATATCAATTGGGAGGAAGATCGAATTCCGAAATGATAGAAAAGCAGATATGGCCCTGTAAGTAGAAACAAAAAAGATCTTCTAATTCTATCATCAGCTATGGTTCGCTCTAAAGAATTCTAGATAATGTTTGTTACCCTGAAATTTTCCTTGTCTTTCCGAATATAATGAGAAAAAAAAGATTGGTTCACAGAACATGCTATTTTTGAATTTATCAACAATTTGCTTGTGTAGGCGGTGATCCGTATTTTCTGATGTCTTTATGTAAGAATGACCAAAGAATTTTTTCAACAAAGGGTAATTAGTAAGATTGGGTCGACGAAATATTAACCGTAGACTGAATCTTGATATACCCAGAACACTACATTTTTATTACCACGAGATGTATTGGCTGCTGCGGATCATTGATCGGCAGTAATTTGGAATGGTACACTTGCGATATGAATCACTTGAAAATCACGGATTCGTGCTATGCGGATCTGTTACAGGATTCAATTGTCGGACTGGCTCTTGTCTTAACAATGCTCGGTTCGAGGAACTATATTGCGGGATCAATTCGGCATAAATTGATGACCGACTCCTCAACATTGGTAACTTCAATTCATTAACACCACTTATGATCGTTGGTTTGGCCTACATCTTTATCTCAAGTGTTTGATCGAACTAAGCCATTGACACAAATCGTTCATGGGCGAAAATTGAGTTATTTGGGTCCTGGAGATTGACGGGGCGAACTGCTATTTTCGGATACGAGATATTCATCCTACCACTATGGACGTCTTTGTCCAATTGACCCGTCCAAGAATCATGTTGGACTTATTGGATCCTTATCCATTCAGTGAGGATTGTTCATTTGGGATCTATAGAGATTCCATTTTATGAATATATGAAAGATCAAAAGAGGCACAGATTAGTTTCATTTATCACCAAATGTATGAATATTATATGGAGCAGCAGAAATTCTTTGGCCTTGTAATCGGGGTATTCAGGAAGAACGGTTGTTCCAGCCCGATAACCGTCAAGAGTTCCTGACTATTGCATGGACATATTCATCTTAGAAGTATTTTTCCCGTACCAATATTTTTCTATTGGAGCTTCCCCCATTCCTTTTATCGATCATAATGATGCGAATCGGGCTTTAATGAGTTCTAATATGTTCAGCGCCAAGCATGTTCGCTTTCTCAGTCCGAGAGTGGCATTGTTGGAACTGGACTGGAACGCCAAACGCTCTAGTTCGGGGTTCCGCTATAGCCGAACACGAGGAAAAGATCATTTTACTGACCCTCACAAGATCATTTTATCAATTACTGGGGACACTACTATAAGTATAAGTATTCATTAGTTATCATCACGTTTCCAACAAAAAATATACTTGTATCCATCAAAACCTCAGGTTCCGCGGGTACTGCATTAAAAAGGACAATTCTAGCGACGGCGGTCTACAGGTGGGGGGGAACTTGCTTGAGGAAAAAAACGTATTAGTAGCTTATATGCCATGGGAAGGTACATTCTGAGACGGCAGGACTAATTAGCGAACGTCCTGGTCAATGTAAGTTTATACTCTTTTCACATCCGGAATATGAAATGCAGACTCATGTGACAAGCCCCAAGGACCTGACGAAGCACTAAGGAAATCCACATCTAGAGGCTCCATTACTCCGCAATTTAGGACAGAAATGAGTTGTGTGATGCTGGTATTCTTTGGGTAGAAACGGTTATCTTTAGTGAGGTAAATTAACACCTCAGACAGCAAACGACTCGCGTATGCTCCATAGGCTAATTATTACGAGCCATACTTGGAATTCCGTATCCACTGCAAAGAAACTTTCTCTAAACACTATAGGCGGAAGAGGTCGCGTTATTGATGTGAGATGGATCCGGAAAAAAGGGGTTCTGTTATAATTCGGAAATGATCGTGTATTATTCACAGAAACGTGAAATCACAAGAGGTGATAAAGGTAGCTGGAAGACATGGGAATAAGGGATTAATTTTCAAAATTTTGCCTAGCAAGATAGCCCTATTTGGCAAGATGGAAACACCTGTTGATATGGTCTTCAACCCATTAGGCGTACCCTCACGAATGAATGGGGACAGATATTGCATGCTCGCCTCGGGTAGCGGGGGATCTGCTAAAGAGACATTATAGAATAGCACCTTTTGATGAGAATATGAGCAAGAGGCTTCGAGAAAACTAGTGTTATTCCGAATTATATGAAGCCAGGAGCACAACAAAAAAATCCATGGGATTTGAACCCGAATATACGGGAAAAAGCAGAATATTTGATGAAGAACAGGAAATCCTTTTGAACAACCGTTCTTAATAGGAAAGTCTATATTTTAAATTAATTCATCAAGTTGATGATAAAATTCCATGGACGTTATAGTGGGACTTACGCACTTTACCACCAAAACCCCTAGAGGAAGGGCGAAGAAGGGGGAAATACGAGTAGGGGAAAGGGGAAGTTTGGGCTCAGAGGGATTTGGTGTTGCTCATATTTTACAAGAGATGCTTACCTTATAACATCTGATCATATTAGAGCTCGTCAAGAATACTTTTGGTTGCTACGATCATTGGAGGAAGAGTATCTAACCGAAAGCTCAGAATCTTTTTCGATTGCTCGTTCGAGAACTTACGATCTTTAGCTCTAAACTGAATCATTTCCTTGTACTGAGAAGAACTTCCAGATTATAGGAAGAAGCTTTATCTGATGATCAGAATTTCTATTCTATGATTGACCGGTATAACCTCACAATTTCGAATGGACTAGTTTCTCCTCAACCAATAAAGGCTTGGGCCAACAAAATTTTACTATGGGAGATATTGGAGAGGTGACAAAGCCCTATACGTTCATTAAAGACCAATAAACCAGAAAAGATGGATTGTTTTGTGAAAGATCTCTGGGCCCTAAAAAGTGTAATTTGTGGCTTGTGGAAATTATCGAGTGATTGGACTGAAAAAGAAGACCCGAATTTTGTGAAAAAATGCGGGTTGGAATTTGTTGATTCTCGGATACGAAGATATCAAATGGGATTACCTCCAACTCGCCTGTCCAGTGACTCATTGTGGGTATTTGAAACGTCTTCCTATTTACTCGCGAAATCGTTTAGATAAACACTTAAGGAATTAAAGGCCTAGTAGACTGCGATGTGTGTTTGATCAAAAATTTCGTTTTACGATTCGACGAGAACTGTCATCCCATTCAATCCGATTGGGGTGCCCCCGGCTCTGACATTTTTTTGGGAGAAGTAAAGTAACCACAAACTCACAAGTTATAGGGTGTATTCAATACTTCCACATGCAAGGGTAATTGATCCATGGTCGATTCCGTATAAATAGGAATTGCTAGTTTGACTCGTGAAAAAAACACTTTTTGTGGATCACTATCCATTCTTTATAGAGAGATTTCTGTTTAAGCAGCAAATATAGCAATGTTTACATAAGTCTATCACGGCATAATGCTCAAGGGGCATCATGGGATAACCATCGAGGTGAGTAGGGACCTAAAGGATCGAATAGAACGATATATAGACAAGTAAATCCCCTTAATCGGTCCCCAAAGTATTCTTTTAGAGGGGATTCATCATTTTTTGAACGGGCGTAGACTACGTCAAAAATCCTACTTTTTATTTGTCATAAGTAATTCGGAAAATTAAGTAAAAAACGAAGAAGAATCGTTGGTCCTTAGTGGAACTTGAATACGGGTATTCTTTGTTGTAGTGTTTTTTTCGAACAAACTTTTAACATAGTAAGAATCCCCTTTTTGAGGTAACTTAACTTTGCCGGGATGCAAGGAAACCTTCACGTCCGATTTAAAAGGGGGAATCCAATCCTAACATGCCCTATCTCGATTTTTCTTTTGGCTAGGCCCATAGCGAAACACCTACTTTCTTACCATTACGAGTTTATTCGAATATAAAATCCAATCTCGGAATACATCATACCACTTTTTTTACTACCCAAGGTTCGATGCATTCGAAATCGAGAAATCTCTACAGAGCAGGTGCTATCAAGAACATTAGCCGATTCAGATTTGCGAATTATTACAGTATTTCATTAGTAGAATGGAAGGAATTAGGGGAGGAGGGGTCCACTGGAATGAATGGGGAAGAATAGAAAAATTTAGAATAATACAGGATTTTGTTGGTTAGACGCATGGAATTAGCTAAACATTTTTTATGCGAACAGAGGTAGAACCAGAATGGATGGTTTTGTCTTATTACCAGTTCTTCTTCCTCCCGAGTTGAGACCAATCATTTCAGATAGATGGGGTAAACTACTGCTTCGATATTAATGACTCTATAACGAGTTATCTATCGGAATAATACTCTTAACGATCTATTAGCAACACGTAGATCTAACGCCAGTGGAATTAGTAATGTGTCCAGGATAAATTGGTACAAAGAGTCCGTGGATTACCCTTCTTGATAATGGGATCCGTGGACAACCAATGAGGGATGGTCATAAGAAATTTTTACAAGTCCATTTTCCAGATTTAATTGACGGCAAAGAGGGAAGATTTCGTGAGACCTCCTGCTTGGTAAAACGTGTCGAATTATTCGGGACGTTCCGTCATTGTCGTGGTCCGTCGCTTTCATGACATCAGGGTGGATTACCTCGAGAAATAGCATAGAGTTTTCCAAACTTTGTAATTCGTGTCTAATCAGACAACATGTTGCTTCAACATAGGAATTGCTACAAGGAAAATTCGGAAAAGAACCCATTGTATGGGACAATACCTTCAAGAAGTTATGCGGGGGCATCCTGTATTATTGAATAGGCACCACCCTGCACAGATTATGCATACATGCGTTCCAACCCTTTTTAGTGAGGGACGCGCTATTTGTTTACATCCATTAGTTTGTAAGGTCTTCAATGCACTTTGATGGGGATCAAATGGCTGTTTCATGTACCTTTGAAATCCTTTGGAAGCTCAACGATGGCTCGTTTACTTATGTTTTCCTCCTAAAGGGATACATTTATGACAATCTAATTCCTTTAGCAATAGGGTAGATTAATATGGGGCGCAGTAAAAAATAATCGATTGCGCCGCGCCGTATGGAGTAGGAAACCTCAAGTAAACGGTTCTAAGGGAAGGAACCACCTATTCCGACACGGGAGAACGGCCATTCTAAGGTGATTTCTGAACTTGCGAGGCTTGGTTCTCTCAGCTGGCTGAGTATTGGAAACAACTATAGCCTTGAGTCCCGTATTATAATTGAAGCACATAATTTGGTTGAAGATCACGAGCGTTTCGAATAAAACCACTCTCGTTTTTAATTCATTAAAATTAGTTGTTGGATCCCAGCAATCAAATCAAATAGATCGTTCCCATGAA